>JAJJKT010003317.1:0-13033 GCA_023805755.1 Eremoplastron rostratum | reverse complement strand
TGAAAAAGAAGAAAATATTATTAAAAGAATGAATCTTGCTAATAATTGGAAATTTTATGCTCAAAAATATATTGCTTTAGATCATTTTATTCTAGAAAGTGAAGTAGAAAATCCATATAATTTTATAACAAAGGATTATATGAGAAAATTACTTTGGTTAACATATTTATATTCCGGGAAAAATAAACATCAAAGCAATCCTATTGAATTAGAGAATATGGATAATAATCAAAGATTTGGTATTTGGAGAAGGTATTCCTTTCCAAGAGAGATTGAAATTAATAAAAATAAATTAGATTTTGTTATCAATAATATTCCTCCAAAAATAATAGAAGAATTTATGGTGGAAATTAAAAATTTAAATGAAAGAAGTTATCATATAGAAACCTTTTATAAAAGTTTACCTATGAATTACCATTATTATAAATTATTAAAAGATATTGTGCCGGTAAGAAAATTTTTGACACCTTCGGAACAATTTTTAATTCCAGAAAAGAAAAAAGGAGTGATAACTTTTAAACATAAATTTAAATTTTTAGATACTTTTACAAAAATGCAATTTAAATTACATCAAAATGAAGCAGATTTCACTTCAATATTATTAGGTTTAAAAGCTTATGAAGAAAAAACAAGTAATCATTTATTTTTTTACCAAAATTTTTTTAATAAACCGGTAAAAATAAGTTTTTTTTTTGATAAAAATAGAACAACTGAATCAGAATTAGTTAAAGAAATAAGTAATATAATAAGTCAGTCTAATTACCAATTAAGTCAAGCTTTAAATAAAAGAAAAGAAAATAATGAAGTAGTTGATAGAAACGCAGGTATTCCAGAACATATAAAACACAAATCAAAAAAATTTGAAAATTTAATAAATAAAATGGCTAGCCATATAATAAGAAATACATTTCATAAAAGTATGAGATATATAATAAATCTTTTTAATGATATTAGTAAAAAGATTAAAGAAGAACATGGTTTTGATTTTTCTAAATTTACTGAAGAATACTTTAAATATCATTCTGCTGAGATGGAGATTAGGGAGCAAAAGGAAAAATTATATAAAGAGGCTTTACAAAAAGAAAAAGAAGAAGAGGAAAAAAGAGCAAAAGAGGCAGCAGAAAAGGAAAAAAAAGGAGAAAAAGTCAAAAAAATAGAGCATGAGAAAGAAAAAATAAATAAAGATGCATTTTTTGAAATAACTGAAGAAGAGAGAGAAAAATTGGATAAATTAAAGGCAAATATTCCAACATATAAAATAGAAGATATATTCCAAATAAGAGATAATTATCCTTTAGAATATATTTTCCAAACTGATTTTGGATTAATGCAATTTGAATTTGAAATAAAAGCTGGAAATAAATCTTTTTATATCGAACCAAGCTTTGATGAATTTTGGTCAAAATTAGAAAATCATATTAAAGAATCTTATGAACATTTATCTTCATTTAATAGTATAGTTGTTTTAGATAGATTATCACATGAAGAGCAAAATCAATATTTAAATGAATCGAAAAATTATTTGAAAATATTTTTCGAGGATGATAATTCAGTAAATGAAGAAATAGAAGAATTGAAAAATGCTGTAAAATTATTTTTTGCACCTGTAGAAATCTTATTAAAAATATTAAATGATGAAGTAATGGATAGTCTTATGAAATTAATGAGATTTGCAAATGGGAAAAAATTAGACGAAGAATCAGTTAATATTGATATTTTTAGACATTATATTGATGAAAATAATAAATATTTTGACTTTTTTAATAATACTTTTAAATATGATTATTTCTTTTTAGGTGGATTTAGTCTTAGTTGCAAAAGTTTAAAAGAAACATGGATAAAAACATTAGGTGTAACAAGAGAAAAACTATTTAATTTAGTAATGAAAAATAATGTATATTTAGCATCAAAAATTGAAAATGAAAGAAAAGAAATAGAAAAAAAATTAGATGAAGAACCAAAAAATGTAGACGAATATAATGATGATATAAAATATTGTGCCGCATTTCCAGAAAAAATAAAGGGTATTTGGGAAAAAATTAATAATCAGCAAGCAAATGCAGGATTATTAGAGGAAAATTTACATCATATTGAAGACAAAGATTTTTTCAGGGTATGGAGCTGTTACGGGGTACCCAAAATTTTGCAAATTAAAAAAGAGGAAACAGATGCTAGATTAGAGGCAGATAGAAAAAAATTCAAAAAATCTGTAAAACAAAGATACAAAGATGCTTTAGCAGCTATTTCAAATATTAAGGCTGAATTTGAAAATTATATAGATGAAAGAACTATTGACGGATATGAAAAAATATTCAATGATTTTTGTAATCAAAAATTCGTAATCGAAGAAATGATTGCGACTTGCCGTATATTAAATGACCATGAATCTATTTTAAGAATGAAAACCTCTGATTTGAGTGAAATAAGAGAAATAAAAGCAGGATTTGATCCTTATTTTGAATTATGGGATAGTGTATATAAATTTTTAACAGGACGAAAAAATTGGATGGAAAAAAATTTAAATCAAATTGATAGAAAAAAATTAAAAGAAACATATGAAAAATGCATTAATACAATAGATAATCTAGAAAGAACAATTTTTAGAAAAGACAAGCCAAATCCACATAATGTAATTATTTTGATCAAAAAAGAAATTGAAAAATTCCAACCTATATTACCAGTTTTATATGATTTAATAAATCCAGATTTTAAAGCTAATCATATTGGAGATTTAGCCCATGCTATAGGAATTCCAATTCCAGAAAATTTAGAAATAAATTTAACAACACTAATTGAATTAGGTATTTTGACTAAAAGAGAAGAAATTGCCGAAAGATCTATATATGCTACAGGTCAAAAAAAATTAAATGCCACCTTAGATAAATTAAAAGAAAAATATAAACAAATGAAATTTGATTTAGTTCAATTTAATGAAAGTGAAATATTTATATTAAAAGATGTAGAACCATTATGTGAAGAAATTGATGCTATTTTAACAAAAATTGTCTCTTTAAGTAGTTCAAAATTTGCTAAATTTTTACAAAAAGATATCCATTATATTTGGGCAAACATAGCCAAAGCTCAAGATATTATAGATGCCTGGCTTAAAACTCAAAAATTGCTTACACAATTACAACAAATTTTCGCTTTTGGTGATTTAAAAAAGCAATTAAGTGAAGAATATCCAAAATATTTAGGAGTAGAAAATCAGTGGAAAAATCATATGGAACAAATTAAAGGGTCTCCCCAATTGAGTGAGGTTGTCCAAATGATAAAAATTAAAGAAAATTTTATGAATTGGGGAAGAATATTAGAAGAAGTTAACCAAAGCTTAAATGCTTATTTAAACACAAAAAGAGATGCTTTTCCAAGATTTTATTTTGTTTCTAATGAAGAATTAACTTTAATGTTAGCCCAATGCAGTGAACCGGCAATAATTGCCACAAAATATATTCAACAAGTTTTTGAAGGAATGAAATATTTAACTTATTCAACAAAAGATTTATCTTTTAACGTCCCTAATTATGAAACAAATGAAGTATTTAAAAAAGAATATCATTTACGTACCATTGAAACTTTTGTAAGTGAGCAAGGAGAAAAAGTCACCTTTAATAAGCCAATAAATCCTCATCAAGAAATCAAACAAAGAGAAGAAGTTATCTATGTCACTGTTGCTTTGGAAAAATGGCTTTTAGATGTAGAATTTGAAATGAAGTTAACTTTAAAAAAATTATTTAAAGAATGTTATTTTAGTTTAAATCCTCAATTATTAAAAGAATTTGATAGTCTTGAGGAAGAAGAGAAAAAAAGAGTTGAAATACCAAAAATAAAAAATAAAACTAAAATAAAAAGGGTAGATTGGGCAATGGGCCATATTGAGCAAGCCATTTTAACTATAAGTCAATTAGATTGGACTCAAAGAACAGAGATGGCAATAAAAAATGTAAAAGAAAATCCAAATTCATTGAAAGAATTACATGAACAAGATAAAAATTCATTATTAGAATTAATTGTGGCTATTAGGTCGTCATCAAATAATTTCACTAAAGTTTTCAAAAAGACTTTAGTTTCTTTAATTATTCAAGATGTCCATGCTAATGATGTTATTGATTATTTATATAAAAATAACGTCAATACACCTGCAGATTTTGATTGGATAAGTCAATTAAGATATATTTTTGTAAATCAAAAAGGAAGAGAAATTGAACATGTTAAAGATATATTTAGTATAAATGTACGTATGCTAAATACAGAAAGAGCATATGATTTTGAATACCTTGGAAATCAAAAAAGATTAGTTATAACTCCATTAACAGATAGATGTTATAGGACAATGATGGAAGCACTTTCAAATAATTTAGGAGGAGCTCCAGAAGGTCCTGCGGGTACTGGAAAAACAGAAACAATTAAAGACTTATCAAAAAATTTAGGAAAAAAATGTTTTACCTATAATTGTTCAGAAGATTCTGATTTTGTATTAATGACAAAATTCTTTAAAGGAATATCTATGAGTGGATGTTGGGTTTGCTTTGATGAATTTAATAGAATTACTTTAGATGTATTATCTGTTATTGCACATCAAATATCTATTTTATTAAATTGTCTTAAAGCAAGAGCTACATATTGTAATTTTGATGGTCATCAATTTAATTTTAATTATAATATGGGTATTTTTATTACTATGAATCCAAATTATGCCGGACGTAGTGAATTGCCTGATAACTTAAAAGGGTTATTCCGTCCTTTAGCAATGATGATTCCAAACTATGAAATGATTACGGAAATTATGCTTTATTCATATGGTTTTCAAAAAGCTAGAGATTTAAGTAAAAAAATAGTATCATCTTTAAGATTAGCAAGTGAACAATTAAGTTCTCAATACCATTATGATTATGGTATGCGTGCATTAAATGGTATTATAAATTATATAGGAGTTATAACAAGCGAAAATATGATTGAGAATGAACAACAAGAATCATTTTTAGTTCAAAAAGCCATTCTTGATTCAAATATGCCTAAATTTATTGCTGATGATTACAAAATATATACAGGTATATTATCAGATTTATTCCCTAATAGTGATTTTGTTAATAAAATTGATGATAAATTATTAACTGCTTTGAAAAATAAGTGTAATGATTTAAATTTAAGACCAAATAAATTTTTAATTGATAAAGTTATAGATTTCATAAATATTTTATCAGTTAGACACGCTGTTATGATAGTTGGTGCACCAATGGCAAATAAATCTTCAATAATGAAAGTATATCTAAATGGTTTACCAGATTATTTTAAAGCTCGTGGAGAAAACAAAACAATAAAAGCACAATTTATAAATCCAAAAGCAATAACATCTCCCCAATTATTTGGTTATGTAAATAAAAAAACAATGGAATTTACAGAGGGTATTTGTTCCAAGGCTTTAAGAGGCTATTTTGCTGATACAAGTGAAGATTTAAAATTATTAGTATTTGATGGTCCAGTAGATACTTTATGGATAGAAAATATGAATTCAGTTTTAGATGATACTAAAAAATTATGTTTAGAAAATTCTGACCAAATTCGTCTAGATGAAAAAACATTTATTATTTTTGAAATAGATGATTTATCCCAAGCTTCTTTGGCCACAATTTCCAGATGCGGTGTAGTTTATACTGATAGAATTAATATAGACCCAAGTGACTTTTTTTATAGTTGGTTAAATACTTTACCTGATAGTTATAAAAAATCAAATTATCCTGAATTGATAACTTGCTTATTTGAAAAATATTATAATGAAATAGTAGACGGAATTTTATTTGATGAATATAATAATTTAAAGAAAAAAGTTGGGATACCCATGTTTAAAAATTGGTTTATGAAAACTTTTGTAAGTATGCTAGAATGTAATATATTTAATAGCATGAGTAAAGAAGATACAATAAATGATGATATAGAAAAGCAACATTTAAAAGAATTAAATGAGGGTGATAATGCAATAGCAGCAAATACACATAAAGATAAAAAAATAATAATAAATCCAAATGCTAATAGAGTCACTTCTGAAAGTGAAAGAGAAAATTTATATAATAAATTTATATATACAATTTTAGTATGTTTTTGCTGGGTATTAGAAAATCCTAAAGATCAAATTGATATTGTTGAAAAATTGAAAACTATAAATGCATCTTGTATAAAAGATCCTAATTTCCAAATGGCAGAAGAAGCTTTACAATTTAATAGAAGTTATGAATCTAATTATGGTCAACTTTTAAATATGATTTATGATTTTAACGAAAAAGCTTTTATTAATGTAAATACTTTATTAAAAGAAAATCATGAAACTGCTTTTAAAAAAGTTCAAGAAGATTTAAAAAGAGGAAATGATATTATGATTCCTTCTACTCAAACATATAGGGCTAAGGAAATATTAAAATTAGCTCAAATTAATAAAATGCCTTTATTATTATTTGGTTCAACAGCCAGTGGAAAAAGTTTAGCTATGATGAATTTCATATTAAATATGAATAATGAAGAATTGGCCCTAAATGAACAAAGTAAATCTGATGAAAAAAGTAAATCAGCTGCAAATAATATCAATCCTAATAAAAGATGGCTTAATTATACATTTATTTTTAATTCTAAAACAACGGCAAATAATATATGTGATTTAATTGAAGAAAAAATATGTTTTAAATTAAAGAAAGGAACCTTAGCTCCACAAGGAAATAAAAATGCATTAATATTGATAGAAGACTTAAATATGCCAACAAAAGAGAGATATGGAGCTCAACCTCCAATTGAAATTTTAAGACAATATTTCGATTATGGTGGATGGTATGATAGAAAAGAACAAGATTTCATTAATTTCAGAAATATGCTAATTAATTCATGTTTAACTTTAGGTAGACCAATAGTTTCCTTAAGACTTTTATGGCATTTTATTCCATTTAGTTTTACGGAAATAGATGATATAACGATGAAAGAAATATTTAAAGAATATTATGAAGCATTATTTTGGTCTTATCCAAATCAAGCTAGAAAACTTAAAGAAACAATTGTTGAAGGAGCCATAACCTCATTTAAAAGGGTGAAAGAATTATTTAGACCTTTACCAATTACTCCTCAATATAATTTTAACTTAAGAGATTTAGTAAAAATATTTTCTTCTATTGCTATGGTAAAAGAAGAAGTTTTATCTAAAGAGCAAAATTGCACAGATTATATGCTATCTACTTTATTACATGAGACTTGCAGAGTTTACCAAGATAGATTAGCTAATGAAGAAGATCAATTAAAATTCAAAAATGATGTTCTGAAGGAATTGCAAAATTTCATATATCATGGAGTGGAAGATGAAGATGCTGAAAAACAATATAATTCTTTGCTTTTTTCACAGATAAATGAAGATGAATTATATGTACAAGTAACTGA
This sequence comes from Eremoplastron rostratum, assembly GCA_023805755.1. Lineage (NCBI taxonomy): Eukaryota > Ciliophora > Litostomatea > Entodiniomorphida > Ophryoscolecidae > Eremoplastron > Eremoplastron rostratum. The sequence goes on along the minus strand of JAJJKT010003317.1, from coordinate 5,620 downwards.
TATAAGTGAATTAAGAAAAAATATATATGATCAAATTAGTTATTATAATTCTAATAAAAGGGCAAAAGAAAGAATAGATTTAATCCTATTTGATTATAGCTTAAGACATTTATTGAGAATCGATAGAGTTTTATCTAGAAATGGAGAGCACAGTGTATTAGTAGGTCTTACAGGAAGTGGAAGAAAAAGCTTGATAAATATATGTGCTTTTATTAAAAAATTTAAAATATTTTTGACTCGTGGAAAAGATGAAGTTGAAAATTATTCTCATAAAGATTGGATTAAAGACATACAAGAATTATACAGGCAAACTGGTGTAAGATTAGAAGATAGTATATTTTTATTAAATGATAATAATATTAGTGATGACCAAATGTATGTCGATTTGAATTGTATTATTGCAAGTGGAGTGGTATATAATCTTTTTAATGGAGAAGAAAAAGCTGAAGTTATAGGAAATGCTAGGCAAATGAAAGAATATGAAGAATTAAATAATTTGGACGACACTGTATTTTGGGAATATATAATTAAAAAAGTAAGAGAAAAATGTAGAGTATTTATATGTATGAATCCTTTAAATAAAAATTTCACAAAAATATTAAGACAATTCCCAGCTTTAACAAATACAGCAATGGACTTTTATGAAAAATGGCCTGAAGATGCTTTATTCTTTTTAGCTCAAAGAGAATTATGCAAAGATGAAAATTTAATGAATTACAAAGAGGAAGAAAAGATCTCTGAAAATAAAGAAGAAGAAAATAACAAAGAAAAGGAAGAAGATAAAAAAGAAAAAACTGAAGCTCCAGTTATTAGTCAAAGCACAAAAAAATTAGTTGTTTCGGGGCATGAAAATATTATAGATAAATTAAGTCATATATTTGCAAAAGTATTTAGTGAAATAAATAAACAAAGTGATAAATATTTTTTACAAACAAGAAAAAAAGTAATTATATTACCCAAAAGTTTCTTAGATTTTATTGAATTTTTCCTTAATTTTAAGGAAAAGCATTCACATAAATTAGAAGAAGATATAAAAAAATATAAATGGGGTGTAAAATGTATAGATGAAGCAGGAGAACAAATTAAAAAAATGTCTGAATTATTAGAAAAACAAAAACCTAAATTATTAGAACAACAAAAAGAAATAGATAAAACTTTGGCAGAAATTACTGCCCAATCGGCTGATGCAAAAAAGGCAGAAGCAGAATGTGCAATAAATGAAAAAATAGCTATTGAAAGACAAAAAGAGGCAGAAGAGAAAAAAACTAAAGCAGAAGAAATGCAAAAAGAAGCTGAGATAATAAAAGAGGAAATAAAGCAAAAGATAAATAAAATTGATAAAAAGCAATTTATGGCTTTGAGATCATATCGTCAACCCCCTAAAGAAATTGTCACAATGATGAAGGCTATATGTATCATTATGTCAAATTTTGAAAAAAAGCCTTTAGAAACCGTTCCTACTTCATGGGATTATTACAAAAAAAAATTAAATGATGTAAGCTTGCTAAAAACTTTACAAAGTTTACCAAAAAAATTAGAAACTACACAATTTAGTGATAAAATTGTAGAATTATTAACACCTTATATACATGATAAAGATATCGAACCATCTTATATGGAGAAAAAAATTTCCTCCACGTGTGCATGCTTTTGCCACTTTATTATAAATATGGATAAATTAGATAAATTATTGAAAGAAAAATTAATTCCTTTGGCTAAAGCAAGTGCAGAGGCTACCGCTTCTTTCAATGCTGCTCAGGAAAACTTATCAAAGATTCAAGCTAATGTAAGAGCTATAAAAAATAAATTAGAGGAGTTAAATGACATTTATCAAGATATAAATAAAAAACAACAAAAATTACAAACTCAAATTCAAGAAAGTCAAAAAAAATTGAATAGAGCACAAAAATTAACAAGTAAATTAGGAGGAGAGAAAAAAAGATGGTCTGAATGTGCTGTGGATTTAAGTGAAAAATTACCTTTTGTTTTTGGAGATGTTATGTTGTCATCTTTATATATTGCATTTTTAGGTCCTTTCATTGTACCATTTAGAGAAACCTTTGTTAAAAATGTCATTTTTAAATTATTGGAAGAAAAAAAAATACAATTTAGTCATATACATGAAATAAATAAATTAATCGGGGATCCATTTGATATTTCCAATTGGGTAATTAATGGACTACCACCAGATTCTGGAAGTTTAGATAGTGGAATAATTTTATTTGAAGCAACTAAACCTTGTTTATTAATTGATCCACAAAAGCAGGCAGTTAAATTTTTCCAAAAATTATATAAAAATGATTTCACTTTTTATAAAAAAATTGAAATAAATATCAAAAAAATTTTAAAACCAAATGAAAAAAGAGAAACTTTAATGGAAAATTGCATTTCTAATGGTAAAGCCTTAATTTTTGATTATATATCTTATGATATACCTCCAGATGCCGAATTATTATTAAATAGTGAAATAGTAAAGCATTCAGATGGCCTATTTTTAAAATTAAATGAAAATTATGAAGTTAAATATGATCCAGGATTTAAATTTTATTTAATATCATATTTAGTTTCTCCAGTATTTAATCCTGATTTATACGGGCGTATTTCTATAATTAATTTCACAGTCAACAAAGAAGGTTTGAATGAACAACTTTTAAGTGTAATTGTAAAAGAAGAATCTCCTGCCGACGAAAGTGAAAAAAATAATATTTTGCAGAAAAAATTCCAATTAAATGAAACAATCCATAAAACAGAACAGGATATCTTAAATAAATTAGGTGTATCTAGTGAGCAATTATTAGAAAATGATGGACTTATTTTCTCATTAGAAGAAAGTAAAAAATTATCGGATGAAGCTACTGTTCAAATTAATAATGCTAAAAAAACAGAAGAGAGAATTGACAATAATCGTATGCTATATATGCCTTTAGCAAAATTAGCCCGTTTAATATTCTTTTCTATAAGTGAATTAGATAATCTTGAAGAAATATATCAATTTTCTATTTCATGGTATATTAAAGATATTTTAATATTTAGTTTACAAAGTATTGATCCAGAAGGAGAAAAATACACCGGACCAAAAACATTAGAAATAGTTTTGGAGCGAATAAAAATATTAGAAAAAGCTTTACTAAAGGTGGCATATACTGCCGTTTGTAGATCTCTTTTGAATAAGGATAGATTAGTATTTAGTTTGCTATTATTAATAAGAAAATTAGTTGAAGAGAAAGTTATTAAAGAAGAAGATGTAAATTTCTTTTTGGCTAATTCTAAAGCTTTGGCTGACAGTAATAGGAATGATTTTTTGAAAAATAAAAAACCATCTTTCATTGACTCAAACTTATGGGAAATTATCATGACAGCAAAAAAAAATGACACCATATGTAATTTACCTGACAAAATATTAAAAGAGCCAAAAAAATGGGAAGATTTTATAAAAATGATAACTTCAATAGATAATAATTCCGAAACAAAAATAGATTATAATGAGCATTTCAATATACCAGATTGTGAAGAATTAAATATGTTTTATAAATTAATGATACTCAAACTATTAAATCAAGAAAAATTAGTCCCATATGTCAGACTAATAATAACAAATTATTTAGGAGAAGCATTATCCCAATCTCCATTATTTACTATTCCAGAATTATTTGATAAAAGTAGTTTTAATACTCCTTTAATGCTAATAATAACTCCAGGTTTAGATCCTACTCAGGAAGTTAGAAAATTAGCAGAGGATAATAAACATGATATAATAAGTGTTTCTTTAGGTCAAGGACAAAGTCAAAAAGCATTAGCTAGTATTGAAGAATGCCAAAAAAAAGGCCAATGGGTATTTTTACAAAACTTACATTTAGTTCCATCCTTTATGAAAGAATTAGAGCAAGTTATTTCTAATTTGCAAAATAATGAAAGGGAAATGAATATTAATTTTAGATTATGGTTAAGTTCATTAATTGCTGATAATATATTACCAAGCATTTTAGTAAATAGTATAAAAATGACAATTGAATCTCCTGAGGGGGTAAAATCAAATTTAATAAATTTATTAAAATCACAACAAAAGCAGTGGACCTATGATTACACGTCAATGAAACAAAGAGGAAAAGAATATGTTTTTACAAAATTATTTATAGGTTTAATGCATTTCCATAGTATTTTACTTGAAAGGAAAAATTTCGGTCCTATAGGCTGGAATATTAAATATAATTTTAATGAAGCAGATTTCTTAATTTCAAAAAGTATTCTAAAATCTAATTTGGAAAAAAAGAGTAATATAGAGGTGCCATTCAAGGCCATTACTTATTTGACTTCTGATTGTATTTATGGAGGAAGAGTAACAGATGATTGGGATAGAAGGACTTTAACAGCTATTCTTTCGGATATTTACAGTGTTAAAATGACAGATGATGATAATTTCAAAATAAATAATTTAGAAGAATATCCTATTTCTTATTATGAAGAATATGATCCATATGAACAACACTTTTTAAATTTGCCGGAAAATGAATCCCCAGAAATTTTGGGATTACACAAAAATACTTTAATCAGAAAGCAAATAGATGAAGGAAATTCATTAATAACTTCATTAGATATATTACAAAAAGGAAGTTCAAATATTACTCTTGAATCAAAATTAAAAGGTTTAGAAGAAATAAAAGCTTTAGCAGAAGAAAAATTAATAAAAGAATTTAATGTAGATGAAATAAAGAAAAAATATCCATTAAAATATGAAGATTGTATGAATAGTGTTCTTATTCAAGAAATTATGAGATATAATTTACTATTATCATTAATATTTAAAAATTTAGATGAATGTGTCAAAGCTTTTATGGGTCATATGCCTTTAACTGATGAAATAGAAGAAATGGCTTCCCAACTTATAAAAGGACAAATTCCTACTAATTGGATTAAAGCAAGTTATCCAAGTAAAAAACCTATTTTATCTTGGATAAAAGATTTATCAAATAGATTACAATTTTTCAATGATTGGATAAATAAGGGTACCCCGGAAAAATTCTGGTTCTCGGCCTTCTTCTTCACTCAATCATTTTTAACTGGTATAAAACAGAATTATGCAAGAAAAAATAAAGAGTCTATTGATAGATTAGAATTTGAATTTGATTTTGATGATGAAGGAAAATATGATATGGAAAAAGTTAGAAAAAGAGAAGTATACTATATTTATGGAGTTTATATTGAAGGTGCAGAGTGGAATAAAGAAAAGCATATTATTGATGAATTACAAAATAAAAATATTACTTGTGAAATGCCACCGATTATTCTTAAAGTTAAAGTTTTTGATGAAAAAATAACTACAGGATATGGAAAATATAATTATGAGTGCCCAGTTTATAAATGCTCTTCAAGACAAGGATCTTTGAGTACAACTGGTCATTCTACAAATTATATATTTACTGCATATTTACCAAGTAATAAACCTCCTAATCATTGGGTCAAAAGAGGAGTTGCTTTATTAAATCAGTTAGATGATTAAAATATAAATTCATATTCATTTTTATTAATTATTAAATTTTTATTTAATATTATTTTATTAATATAAAAATATAATTATAATTCTTTGCCCATGGGGATTGGGGATTGGGGATTGGGGATTGGG
>JAJJKT010003316.1:0-13114 GCA_023805755.1 Eremoplastron rostratum | reverse complement strand
CCCAATCCCCAATCCCCAATCCCCAATCCCCAATACCCAATCCCCAAAAAAAATAAATATTTCAAAAATTATTAATTTTTTATTATTTTTTATTAAATAATTAAATTAAATAATTTATTTAAAATAAATGAATTCTAAGTGAATTTAAATAATAAATTTTTTAACAATCTCATATATTAAATTTATGTTTTCCATAATTCATTAAAAATTCAAATATTAAATTCATTTAAAGTTTAGTATTTATAATATAATTCCTATCTTTTAATTGTTGATTTTCTATCTTAAGTATATCAACAGCATTTTGTTTTTGATTAGCCACTTTTTTGAGTCCATCAGTAATTTGCTCAGATTGTTTAACAATATAATTTTCTCTATCTTTAATAGAATTCAATTGTCGATTAACATGATTATTTAAAATTTGTAAATTATAATTATGTGATTCCTCATTAGTTTTTAATTTCTCTTCCAAAAATTGTATTTCATTTTTCAATTCCTCTTCAAACTGATTTAATCCACTAAAATCATTAATGATTTCATCAGTCATTATTTTATTTTCTTCACAAATTAATTCTTGATTTTCACCAGTTTTTTTCGAATAACTATTATAATCTTTAATTAATTTAGTATGCTTTTCTAATCCTTCAACTTCTTTAATTTTTTTATTGACTAAACTATTATATATTTTTACTTTTAATTTAATATTTTTCACCATTTCTGCAATTTGATTATTATTAGTTTTCTTTTTTGCTAAATTATTACTAACAATACTTTTATTAATACTTACTCTATTACTTGACGAACTATCAGTTACTGAATCTTTTAATATTTTTAATTCTTTATTTTTTAATTTTATATCTTCTTTTGCTTTTAATAATTCATCTGATAATAAGTTATCTCTCATATTTTTTACTTCTTCTGAAGATTTATTAAATTCACTTATCATATTTTCTATATCTGACATTGAATAAAAAGCATCTTTAAATTGAATATATTCTTGATTACATATTTCATTTTTATTTTTTTGAATATTTTTTTCTTTTTGTATATTTTGATTATTAGCTTTCATTTCATTATTTTCTGAAGTTAAAAATTCTATTTTTTGTTTCAATTTTTTTACTTCTTCTATATAATATGCTTGCATATTATCTTTTGATTCTAATAATTTGTCGATTTGAGATTTATAATTTGTTATTTGATCATTTAATCTTTTTAAAACATCTGTTCGAACTTCTTCTTGCATACCAACATTTTTAATTATATTTTCAAACATTTTTTCGTATTTAGAAATGCTTTCATCTTTCATTTTTTTTTCTTCTTCTAATTTATTTAGTTTATTATTTAATTCGTTAATTTCTTCTTCTCCTAATATATTCATTTTATTTACTTTACTTTCTAAATCTTCTTTTTGTTTTTTATTAATTTTAATCTCATTTTGTAATGAATCAATTATATTATTATTTCTATTAAGTGAATTTGCAAAATCAATAACTTTTTTTATTTTTGTAGAAAATTCATTTTGCTTTGCAATTAAATGATTAATATTTTCATTCATATTTGATATTTTACTTTTAATATTTGTTGTATTCTCTCCTACTAATTCTAGTTTATTATTTTTTAATTCTTTTAAATGTTCTTCTAGCATTTTTTTTCTTTCATTTAATTTATTGATTAAAATTTCATTTTCTGTACAATCAGTGTTTATCAAATTTTTATTTTTTTCATTTTCTTGTATAGCTTCTCCATAATTATTCATTGATTCTACATATATTTTGGACATATTTTCCATTTCACTTTCTCTATTTAAGTATATTTCTTTCATTTGTTTAACATTATTCTTTAATTTCTCTAAATTTCCTCCACATAATTGAGAAAATTCATTATATATATTATTGACCTTTTCCAAATTTTCTTTTAAATTATTTATTTCATTATCTTTTAATTGTATATCAGATTCATAGATATTAATTAATTTTCCATTTTCATTATTTATATTATTTATTAAATTTTTTGAATGAACCAATTTTTTTTCTAATTGGTATTTATTTGATTGAATATCTTCTTTCATATTATTAGTTTTATCTTCATATAATTTGTTGAAATTTTCTTCATTTTGTTTAGAAGAAGAGTAGACATTTTCATATTGAGATTTAATATCATTAATTTCAGCGGTCATATTCTCATTTAAAGTATCTATTTTCATTTGCAATTCATCAATTTTTTCTTTTTGTTCTTGAACAATTAATTCTTTTTCACTAAGAATATTTGTTAAATTGCTTACTTTTCCTTCCAGCTCTTCTATTTCTTTTTCGTTAACTTCATTTTTTAATTCAACATTTCTTTTGGATAAAGATGTGGTCTTTTTTTCTAATTCTTTATTATGAGATTCAATTAATGATTTCAAAGTTTTATTTTCTGCTAATGTTTCATTTAGTTTTTGCTTTAAATTATAAATTTTAAAAGAAAGAGTTTTATTTTCTTGTTCATTATTTTCCTCTAATCCAGCTAATTGTTGATTCAATTTACTTTCCTCTGTAAGTAGATCTTTTTTGAGACGGACATAATATTCTAAAGATTTTTTTTGTTTTTTATTTCCCATTTTTAAGATGTTTTCATATAATTGATTATTTTCTTCTTCTAATTGCTTTACATGCTCCATTAAAACTACAATTTCTCTTTTTTCATTATGACTTTCTTCTCCTTCATTTTGCACAGACATTTTAATATAAATATATTTTTTGTTATTATTTTATTAATTTATTTAATTTTAATTTTATTTATTTTAGATAAAATTATTAAATAATATATTCGGGGTTTGGGGATTGGTATCAGTTAACTTATTGAAATATAGGATGTTTAGCGGATTTGCTTTGAATTTAGTTTGAGACGAGAAGGAGGGGCGCCCCGAGCATTTTCAGAAAACGGGGCGTAAAACTTTCTTCAAATTTGAGTAAATTACACGTTTCGTGCCCCCAATCCCCTAACCCCCCACGGGGGTTTTGCTATTCTGTTATGTGTATCTCCAAATATCTTTTCTCCCTCTCGTTATCAACAATCACTTTCGGATTTCTGTTTTTGATTTTTCCGTTTTCTTTTTCCGGAAGCTCTCTCAGCATATTTCTCTTCAATAATATTTGTTTCAGCGTCCTTTCATTTCTTCCTTTACAAAATTCTTTTTTGAAAATACTCGGGAGAATGTAATATACATCAGCATCTTTAATTCTGTATCCGAAAATCTGAGTACGAGGCTCTTCCTGTTGAGTTCTTATTTTTCGTATTTTTTCAACTAAAATATCATTCACTAAATCTGCAAGCATGAAATGAAACTCATTGGTCTTGAGTCGATCTTTGAAGTCTTCTAGATTGTGTCGTCACAAAAGTTGTGTTATGGTGAAATTGAGGAAGTAATTGATGTAGGAGCAAAATGGAAGACAAAGACGTACACAGGCACGACATATCCGACGAATTTTGGCAGAAGTTAGAGCCGCTGTTGCCAGGCAGGGAAGGCAGTTGGGGAGGCAAGGCACAAGACAACCGCAGGTTTATAAACGCAGTGTTTTGGATTTTGCGAACCGGGGCTCCGTGGAGAGACCTACCGACATCGTACGGAGGCTGGAAGAACACGCATCGTCGGTTTTGCCGATGGCGAGACAAAGGCATCTGGGAGAAGCTAATGGAACAACTTATAGGCGAACATGAGCTGGAGTGGATCATGATAGACGCGAGCTACGTGAAGGCGCATGCGCACGCCTGCGGAGCGCGAGGCGGAAACCAGGGGATCGCGCGCACAAAAGGGGACTCAACACCAAGATACATCTGGCCGTGGATGCGCGCGGTGTGCCGGTCCGATGCGTTGTTACAGACGGTGTCACGGCTGATTGCGCAAAAGCTGGAGAACTTGTCGAAAACACCGGAGCGCGAGGACTAATCGCGGACCGAGCTTACGACAGCGACAAAATCGTCAAAAGTGCCGAAAATTTAGACATGAAAGTCGTTATTCCTCCGCGAAAAAATCGAAAAGTTCAACGAAAATACGACAAAAAAGCGTATAAAATCAGAAGGTTAGTCGAAAATGCCTTTCTGTATCTGAAACGCTGGAGAGGCGTTGCTACCAGATACTGTAAAAATTTATCTTCATTTATTGCTGCTGTTCAGATCAGATGCTTGGCTGTTTGGGGAAATATCTCGTGACGACAGGATCTAGGTAAAAAATATCGGGTTAGCAACGATAAGTCTTGGAAATTTTTAGATCGCTACGTCCTATATAAATCTCCAAATACTACGATTGGTTTGTTTTTTGAACCTAAAATAAAGCATCAAGATCTTTCTTTTCTAAAGTGGTTAATCACTGATACAGAATCTCTAAATAGCTATGATTGTGCTGCGGTAAATTACTGTTTGGATGATCTACTGAATAATTATAGGCAGTGGATAAAAGAAAATGATCAAAAAGTTCAAAATTTACTTTGAAAAAAGGAGAATTAGTTGAAACGATCGACGCTTTGCATTTTCAGTAAGTTCATAATGATGTTATCCGCATTTTTGTGGATCGAATTCAGTTATGCTGAACACGAGCACAGCGAAGTCGCCTATCAGCACGCCTGGTCTGAATTGTACCACGGTAAAGAAGAGTTTGAAAATGAAGATCATACTCGAGTAGACAGCCTTACCGAAACCCATGCAGTTGAGTTTGATTTCGCTAACAAATGGGCTGAATCGATAGGACGAGCGCTACACTATCAGCTAATGACGGGAAAACGAGGCAAAGTCGTTCTGATTTTAGAGAAGCCAGAAAAGGAGATGAAATATTATGGAAGAGTAAAACGTTTAAGCGAAATATATGATTTCGACGCAGAATATATCACGCCAAGCATATTAAACATTAAAAATGGAGTCTGCCCCTACGCAGATTGCAAATGTCACAAAAAAACTAGAAAAGTAAGGAGCAATAAAAATGGAATGGAAAACGATGAGAAAATTATTGTTATTAATTCTGATAGGACAGATAATACCAGAATTAAACGCTCAGGATTTGAATACAACAGATAAAGCGTCCAAAACTGAGATGATTAATCAACAAAATCCGGAAAATTCTGATGCTATAGTTGATAATCAAAAAGAAGAAACTGTTACAGAAGAGCTAAATATCTCAGCGAATCAGCAAAATCTTGATGAAAAAAATACAGAAAAGAAAATGAAGAAGAAAAAACGCAAGAAAAAGAAAAAATCAAAGAATAAAACTCAAATACAAGAAACAAAAATCGAAGATAAAACAGTTGAACAGCCTCAGACTGCAACCCCCGCTATTTCGGAAACTATAATAAAACACGGTATGGAGTTTTCGATTAGCAAAATAAACACAGAGGAAACTTTAGATGTTCAAAAGATTGTTTCTCTGGATGAGTTGACCATTGTAGAAAAACAAAACGAAGAATACTTTAATAAAAAATACCTAAACAAAGAAGTCGTAATCATTGGCCCCTTTTACTCCATATCACAGCATTCGAGAAATTATAAATTAAAAATTGATAAATTTGATAATGGACCATTTACTTTAGCAATGTCGTGCTATTTTTCAAAAGATCAAAAAGAAAATTTAAAAACATTTCTACGCTTGTTAACACTGGATCAAGATTATGTTTTAGTAAAAGGAATCTTAGAATCAAGATCTGGTATAAAGAATTGCAGAATCGTGGGGTTTGCAAAGACGGAGTGAATTAGGGGTAGGTTGTAGTAACGTAGTCCTCCCTAACAATTTTTTCAAAAAACAAACCCCAACGTGCTAGAATATAAGCATAGAAGGCTTTGAGAAAGTTATGAAGAAAATCGCTGATAAACAAGACATTGTGAGCGTAAAAATTGATGGGAATGGTTACGAAATTCCGAAAAATTTAGCGTTATCGACGTTGCCAGGAAAGCTTCCTGGACTGCTGTTATTTGAGTACAACTATTCCACGGTATGCCCTCCATATCTGAATCGATTTTTTCGATTTCTCTGCATACTGTTGTATTGGAGTATTTTCCGAAGCACCGCCTGCGGAGGCTCTCCGCAATCGGAGCACAAAATCGAAGCAATCAGCTTTACAGCTCAGGAATTCAATCGCAATCGTTGCCATTCAAAGAGTTATATTTGAAATTCGCGTTGAAATATCAAAGCCGCGTGGCTCAATTAGCCGTTGCTCTCTCGAAACTCAAAGACTGAACGCAAAAGATCATAGTAGAGAAAATCAACATCGAAAAAGGAGCCCTGGCCATTGTCGGAAACGTCCGGAAAGCTTCCGGTGCCGGTATTTTTTTTGTACTCCTGTCGAACGGTTTGCTCTTGCATCTAAATCGATTTTTATGATGTCCACGCATACCGTTGTATCAAAGGACTTTCCAATATACCGCCCGTGGACGCTATCCACATTCAACGCGTTAAAAACGGGAAGGTATATAATTAATCAGATAAAATTACTTTGTCTTGAATTATCCCAACTCGATCAAATAATTTCAGAAGGAATTTCAGTTTCAAAAGGCTGACCCAGGGTTGACCCGGAATTCTTTAAATTTCTCTTGATGCTCGCAAAGCCCTGAAGGAGTGGTGCCGAAAAGAGGAGTCGAACCTCCGACCTACTGATTACGAATCAGTTGCTCTACCAACTGAGCTATTTCGGCAAGAAAACTGAGGAAGTCGAAACTTCCTCAAAAATTGCTCAAAAATTACCTCGAGTAATACTCGATAACAATGTTCGGTTCCATAACGACAGGGTAAGGAACATCCTCGAGCTTCGGAACGTTTACAAAAGTTCCTTTTAAAGATTTAAGATCAACATCGATATAAGCTGGAACGTCTCTTTCTGCAGATTGGGTTGCTTCAATGATCACGGTATTCTGCTTGGATTTTTCTCTAATTTCGACGACATCACCCTCTTTTACAAGGTACGAAGCAATGTTCACTGACTTACCATTTACAGTGACATGACCGTGATTGATCAATTGGCGGGCTGCAAAAACTGTGCTCGCGAACTTCATACGGTAAACCACTGCATCCAATCTGCGCTCCAACAGAGCAATAATATTCTGGCTTGTGTCGCCTTTCATCTGTGCGGCCTTCTGATACACGCGTCTGAACTGGCGCTCCGTAAGGTTTCCGTAATATCCCTTTAATTTCTGCTTGGCCAACAGCTGAATTCCGTAATCAGTAGGCTTCCTTCTGTTGCTGCCGTGTTGTCCCGGGGCATAATTTCTCCCAGTTATGGGACTCTTCGAAACTCCCCACAAATTAACCCCGAGCCTTCTATCAATCTTATGCTTCGCTGCAATACGCTTGCTCATTAAACATACCTTTTCATATAACCCACTAAAGGGTAATGGATATTAGGAAAAAGTCAATCTTTTATCTGATTTTTTTGTGAAAATAAAACAAAAATGGCCTTCGTTTTCAGAGAAATCTCGATATTAACTAAAATTAAACGAATACATGAAATAATGTAGATGTGTGATTGGTTGAATTATGAAGAAACTTCGGTTGTTAGTGTGCTTTTTATTGATTTCAGTGGGGTTCGGATGCCTGTTGTATGAGGAAGACCTTTCCGCGTCGGTAAAAGATATGGCGAGGCAGTATGAGCAAAATCTGAATAATCAGGAGGATTCGAAGGCTCAGCGCTACAAGAACCAGCGGTCATCGCAGGTGTCGGAAGAGACGAAAGATGTGAATGTCAAGGACCTCGCGGCGCTATTCGGCGGTCAGGTTGAAAGGAAGAAACCGTCTCCGCAAAGTTCGAGACAATCTATCCCTGTGAAAAATACGGCGAGGCAGTACGATCAGAATCTGAATAACCAAGACAACTTGATAGCTGAACGCAATAAAAATCAGAGAAAGTCTGAACTGTCCGAGTCGACTTCCCGAGTCAGCGTTAGGGATCGCGCAAGAAAATTGGAGGAGCAGAATAAAAATTCAAGTCTGAGCCGTACTGCGCAATCAGAAGAAGATGACGATGAAACGTCCTTCGGCGATTTGTTCGATGATGAAGATGATGAAAGCGCGGTGAGCACTGAAAATTCAGATTCGGATGTATCTGCAAGCGACGACAATAACGTGTCCGAAGATAATACAACCGACAGCGAAATAGATTCACTCACAAATGAAGCTGATACCAACTCATACGACAGCTCGGAAAACAACGAAGCTAACGCGAAATATGAGGAAACCAATTCCGAAAATACCAAAAAATCCGCAAAATCAACAAACTCCGGAAGCAAATGGAGTCTGTGGCCCTTCCGTAAATCCAAGAAAAAAACGACATCTGATAAAAAGACCAGTAATACAGATGATACCAAACGGAAGAAGACTACTGATAATACAGACGATACCACGCAGGAGGAAGAGGATACTGCACAAAAAAAAGACAAATCTGAAAGTTCTGAAAAAGCAGAAAATACAAAGGGAGAAACCCAAAACAAATGGAAACTATGGTCTGCCCTAACCGCTAAAAGACGAGGAAAGTCGACGAAAACTTCTTCAAAGGAAACCAAAAAAGCCGAACAAGAATATGAAGAAGCTATTTCAGAGTCCAAAAAAAAGAAAAAAGCTAAAAAAGCTAACCCAAAGGAAGATAACGATACCTCGGAATCAAAATTCTCAAAAAATTCCGAACAAGAAGATGATGAAGATATTTCACAGTCCAAAAAAAAGAAAAAAGCTAAAAAAGCTAACCTAAAAGAAGATGACGATACCTCGGAATCAAAATCCTCAAAAAATTCCGAACAAGAAGATGATGAAGATATTTCACAGTCCAAAGAAGAGAAAAAAGGCGAAAAAGCTGACCTAAAAGAAGATGACGATACCGCGGAATCAAAATCCCCGAAACGCCGCCGCTCTGCTAATTCTGAAGATTCGAAAAGAATCGAGAAAAAAACGCCAAAGGACATAAAATTCAAAATCGATATGTCGGATTTCTTAAGGAACTATCAAAATACACCGAAGGCCAACGTTGACTTCGCAGATAAAGAAGATGAAGAAGATGAAGAAGATGAAGTTCGGACTCCCTCGGAAGACAATGACGCAGATTCTGCTGACGAGAAAGAGGAACGCAGGCGTTATTCCAATAGGACCAATACAAATTCGAGGCACGAATCGGACGAACGCAGTCCTTCCCAAACAAACGAAGTCGACAAAAATACGCTAAAAGATATTAATTTTGGTATTAACCTCTCCCAATTTCTGGATGATAATGAAAAATCTGATGATTCGGAAGATTCGGAAGACTCGAATGATGCAATAACTATGCCGACTATGCCGACAATGAACGCACTGCCTCTTCAAAACCCAGACCCTAACAGTATGATGGTCGCAGATGTCGGAATTCCTCAAAATCTTTCCGCCCTACCCAACCAATTAACTAACTTTCCGGGATTACCGAACTCACAACTCGATCAATCTGTAAACCCGAACCTCATTAACGTGCAGAATCAGTTGTCGAATACAGAACTTACCCTAAATCCTATGGCGACAAATAACCTGCAGCAGAATGCCGAGGGAGAAATTCCCTTAGACTTAAATAACCAGACTGGTCTGACGCAGATGAATTCTGAAACTCAGTTGCCGATGACTCAAACTGCGGACTCTTCTCAGGATCCTTCTTTTTATAATACGAATGCGTCTGCAAATTTCGTCAATACAATGCCTGCGCAGATGTATTCCCCCGGCGCAAATTACACTCCAACTCAGTACCCTTATATGGTAACGCCGTTTCCTGTAGTACAGAATCCAATGATTGTTAACCCAATCAATACAAATGAAAATTCAAACCCTTCTTTCCTTGAAACATTTTTGCGGAATTTGAGCGGACAAAACTCAGGTGAGCAAAACTTCAACAGGCAAGATTTTGATATGCAAAACCAAATTTATCGTCAGCAAAATTATGGTATGCCGCCGTACGGAAGTATGTACAATTCGGATGTGAATCAGATAAATCAGCCTCTCTCCAACTTAGAACAATACATGATGAACAACTCTAACTCTCGAAGAAATTCTTTCAATGATTTCGATAACAATACAGGCATAAGAAATATGTCAGATGACGAAGTTGCTGAGGAAACTATCCGATATCTCAAGGATCTCGGAGTGTTGGATGAATCAAAGTTCGTTCAGTTGAATGAAAGAGACATCGGCACATGCATCAGATGTCAAAAGAAAAAGATAGTCACCATGTTGGATAACAAAAGAAAGTTGGGAATTTGCAGCAGCTGCTCCAAAGATTTGATAAACGCGGCAGAGAACGGCAGATTAATCAGTGAGGAAAATTCCTTTGGAAGATATGGAACCGGCTACGGAAAAGCCCGTGGCGCTGACCTTCACAATGAACTTATCAGAGACGGATGGGATAGATATGAAAGAACTCGCAGAAGAGATTCCGGCGTAGACTTAGAAAACGAGCTTGTCGGAGGTAAAAACGGGGGAATTATCGGCAGTCTTGCATCAGCAGCATTGAGCAGCGCGTTAACCAAAAATTCCGATTCGAAAGAACAAATGGTAATGAACGCAGCCGGACAGTTGGTCCCTCTCAGCTCGATGGCAGGAACAAATGCGCAGTTCGGTTACATGATGGGACCAAACGGAGTTTTGACGCCTTCTCAGTCACTGAATGAAGGACTCGCTGCGGCGCAACAATACGGACCGCAAGGCATGAGTTTGGGCGGAGTCCCAATAAGCGAAAATACAAAACTACTGGTGCTGAACGAGACCGGACAGTTGGTTCCTCTTAAATCCTTAACCGGCACTTCCGCACCTTATGGATACAAAAAATCTCCTGCGCCAGCGTCATCCCTCGAGGAAGGAATTGTTGCCGCTCAACAAGCCTATATTGGCACGGGTGGAACAGGAGGCTCTGTGACAGGATTAAACGGAACGGAATCTGCAACGACGGGAATGGGCATGGATGGAACAAACGCTCTCGGAACCGGAACGGCGGGAGCAGGAACCGATGCAACGAATGCTCTCGGAACTGAAACGGCGGGAACAGGAATCGATGCAACGAACGCTCTCGGAACCGGAACGATGGGCATGGGTGGAACAAGTATTACTGCCGGAGGAAATACTGAGCAGATGGTACTGGATGCAAACGGACAGTTGGTCCCTCTCAGTTCTCTGGCTGGCTCTGCTGCTCCTTACGGATATAAAATAGATCCTGTCACAGGCGCTCTGGTACCTGCAACTTCTCTCGAGGAAGCACTTGCCTCTGCCCAACAGCTTTATCCAAACGCGGGTGCGGCAGGCTCCGCCGTCGGAGGAAATACTGAGCAGATGGTACTGGATGCAAACGGGCAGTTGGTCCCTCTCAGTTCTCTGGCCGGCTCTGCTGCCCCTTACGGATATAAAATAGATCCTGTCACAGGCGCTCTGGTACCTGCAACTTCTCTCGGAGAAGCACTTGCCTCTGCCCAACAGCTTTATTCAAACGCGGGTGCGGCAGGCGCAGCAATGCCTGCATCATATGCTTCCAGAGGAATTGATCCATATCAACAACAAGCTTTGAATTCGGGCGCCAACTTCGGAATGGAAAATGATGCATTCATGTCTCAGCAAGGAATGTCACAGGATTTGAATTCTGATACCTCTGCTTTCGATGGAAATCAAGCAATAAATGGAAACAGCAAATTAAAAACAGCTGGGAAGATTGCTGCCGGCATTGCTGCGGGCGCGGCAGTATTAGGTGGTGCGGCTGCGGCGTTCAAAGCTTTAAAGAAATCTAAGAATGATAATGCAGAAGCAAACGGACAGACTAAAGCGTCAAGCGGAAACAGCAAATTAAAAACAGCTGGGAAGATTGCTGCCGGCGTTGCTGTAGGAGCGCTAGCTCTTGGCGCCACAGTTGCAGCCTTAAAAGCCATCAAGAAAGCAAAAAATAAAAACAAGCAAACAGATAACGCAGCGAATGACTCGGCAAATGACTCTTCGACCGGACAACAAGCGGCCTCTACGGGACAATACTCTGAACAAGAGATAAAGAAGGCCAAAAAAACGGGCGATGATTTGAATAAAAGGATCAAAAAAGCAGAAAAGAAAATAGCATCTACGAAGAAAGATATTCAAAAGGCCGAGGAGAAAGTACAAAAGCAACAGGGTAAAGTTGCGAGTTCAAACGACAAAAACAGAGCAAAGAACCAGAAAAACCTCGAGTCTGCTCAGGAAGCTCTTGAAAGAGTAAAACAGTCCCTCGCCGAGCAACAAGAAACGCTGGAGAATCTAAAGCAACAGAAGGCGGCTTTGATAGAAAAATACGGCAAACAACCTGGAGGACCAGCATAATCGGCACCACTCCGGCATCGGCGCCGCTCCGGCAGTAGGATGTCGACTAAAAATGAGCGAAGACTTTCTCGCGATAAAAAATGAGTGAAGACTTTCCTCCGAAAAGGTTTGGCACCTATAACAGACGCGCCCCTTCCTTAATCTGCAAGATTAGTTTCAACGAGTCAGCACCTACCCAGGTTGATAATACCAATTTCCAAATGAAAAGAATAAGAGTCAGCGCGGATAGTTGACGTCGTTTTTGTTAAAACAGAAGGGTCCTGAGCCTGTTATTTATTGAGTGCAACTACCAGCGTGACGCTGCCGGGAAGTTCCCGGTGCCGGTATTTTTTTCTGTACAACTATCCGACTGTATGCTCTGCGCATCCGAATCGATTTTTTAGATTTCTCGGTATACTGTTGGATAGGAATAATTAAAAATACCGGACGCAGGACCTTCCTGCCCATGTGTATCCGAATCGATTTTTCGGCATAGCTTGGATTGTATCACAGGTTAAAAATTCCTTAACATTAACCTTTTTTTAACTATTTAAAAACGCCAGCCCCGCTGCCCCCACCCTTGGTCAGTGTGTTGATGAAAAATTTTTACCACAAAACTCAGAAATTTTAACGAAAATTTAACATTTGCGGCATATGATATAGCAATTCTCCTATGAAAAGTAGTCACATAAGGCGTCCTGAAGAGAAGGAAATTTGTGAAGAATATGTTGTAATTTTTGCTTTAAATTAGCCCAAAGATGTTCAATGGGATTCAAATCAGGAGAATAAGGAGGAAGGAAAAGTAACCTACAGCCTGCCTTATTGATTATATTCTGGGTTGTATTT
>JAJJKT010003315.1:0-13187 GCA_023805755.1 Eremoplastron rostratum | reverse complement strand
TCTTATTTTATAAAATATTTTCTCTAATTTGTTGATTTTCCTTTAATCTTTCTACATTTGTTTGAATAACAATAGAAATAAAGATAGTCTGTATCACTTCGAATAAATTGTGCAATGTTAATAAAAGAATTAAAAAATTTTGTCTATAATAGATTCACTAATTTAAGTTCAAAAGGTTAAATTAAGAAATTTAATATGATATAAAAAATCTTTTTGAATTATTAATTAATCATAATTTTAAAAATTCAAAAGAATATAAAATCATAAAAAATAATTTATTTCTATTTAAATAATGAGTGCAAGCTTAGAAGCTCGACATCGTCTAATATCGTTGATGTCTTCTTTGCTTCAGACAAAAATTTCAGATGAGGTTTTCAGTTACAAAGAATTTATTGAATTTATGACCTCAGAACGTATTACTTTTTTAAAAATATGCTATCTTCCAAACAGTAATAAACTCATTCTAATTTCAAATTCTGAAGCAAAAGAAATCAACGAAAAAGATAAATGTATTATTTTTTATAAAAATAGGCCCTGTCCTTTAAAATATGATGAATTTTTCACTAATTGTGATATTGTATTTGGACAAGATTCTTTTAGTACTAGATTAAATAATGAAATAGATGCAAATATTTTATCTTATTTATCCAATTTAAAAAATGATTCAAGCCTGCTATCTTATTTAAAAAATTTTAAAGAGAGAATTATTGCTATTGAGAAAAAATTAAGAAAAGAAAAAATTAGGACAAATGCAATAACTGAAGATGATTATTCTTTAATTATTTCACCAGAAGAGGAAATTGAATTTTGGAAAGAATATTCATTTGTTAAGAAAGGAGATTCACGTATTGCTGAAATTTTAGATTGTTTTTCAAAAGTAGAAAAATATTTTTTGCCATCTTATGAAATCGAGCCAATGAAAACGAGTGAATTATTTACTCAAGTATTTGGATGTGTAGAAGATATTATTCAAAATGTTAAACCGAAAGTTAACTTAGAAAGGCTTAAACATTTTTTATCTTTAAGTTTAGATTATTTTAGTAATCAAATAATAATTTGTGCTGGAAACTTAGATAAAGAGGGAACCCCAGAAGCTCTTTCAAAACTTTTGGAATTACAAAATGGACTTAATTTTTGCCAAGAAAGGATTAAATTATTAAATAAAATATATTTTAATAAAAAGGAATATAATATAGAAGGTTCTGTTTGCCAAAAAGCAATAAAAAAAGTAAAAGAAATTTTAGAAGTAAAAAAATTAATAAAGGATGTAAATAAATTAATGCCAGAAATAAAATTACAAAGTATAACTGAAACTATAAACAAAGATGGTTCAAATGAAGATTCTCTAAAATTAATAGATAGTTCTTTAGATAAAGTATCAAAAGAGATAATCACTAAATTAAATGATAACATTTTTGATTCAGGAAATCATGTAATAATGAGTTTAAGAGATTTAAATAATTGGAAAGATGTTTTAAATAGATTAGCATTTAGAAGTACAACATCAGAAAAAAGGAATAAACTATTAAATGATTTAATTAAATATTTAAATGAATTAAACCAAATATATGAAAATAAACAAAAAAATGCAGCTAATATATTAAATGATGAAGAAAATGAGGATAGATTAAAAGATAAAAATATAGTTGGTGTCAGTCCAAAAATTTCAATGATAATAAGTTTACATTCTTTAAAACAAAAATGTGAAAATTGTTTAACATTATCCTCAGATGTACTTAATGATTTAAAGGATTACCAAACATTAAGACAAAGTGGCCAAAATTTAGTAAAAAAAATAGAGAAATTTATAGATGAAATTATTGGTGAATGGAATAGTGGATTTATGGGAATAAATGATGAATTACCAAAGATGGGTACTGATTTAATTGAAATTGATAAAAAGACAGGATTTTTAAAAGTCAATTTTTCTGAAAAACTTTTCCAATTAATTCAGGATACAAGACTTTTGACTGAATATGGATATCAAAATAAAATAGAGCAAGACTTAATTACAGCAAATGAAGAAGGAAAAAAAATTTTGAAAAATGCAATAAGTATGAAGCAAACTGCTAATTTTTATAATAGTTTAAGTACCCAAGTTATACCAAGTCAAAAACCAATGTTAGTAAAATGTGCCAAAGAATTTGAATCAAATTTAGTTTTTGCTACTCAAAAATATAAAAGTAAAGAAGGTAAACTTGATTTAGAAAACTATGTTCATATGATTCAAACAGCGGGTAATAAATTAAATGAAGAAATTAAAAATTTAAAAAAAGCTCATAATGGAATTTTGGATTTATTATTTCAATTATTTAATTATGATTTAATTAGTACAAAATATAAATGGAGAGAAATACTACAAAAAGCAAGAGATATATTTTCAGAAGTTAGTAAAAATTATGATAGTAATTTAACAAATGAATGGAAAAATCATTGGAACTTCCAATTATATAAAATTATTAAAATTCAATATAGTGTTTCATTAAATAAATTTTATTCTTTTGTTACAGAAGTACCATGCGAATTTATTATAAAAAATAGAATTCTAGAACTAAACCCCCCTATTGAAGAAGTAAAAAAATCTATTTATAAAGAAATAAATAAATTTTTATCAATACCAAATATAATTTATAATTTTATTTCTGAAGATGAAGAAAAAGAACAAAGTTATTACCATACAATTGTAGATGAGAATAATTCAAAAATATCAAAATTATATGAACAACTAAATGTTTCTATCACTCAATTGCATGATTTAAAAAAGAAATTATCTGATATTGTTGGACTTGCATATTTAGATTTTGAACCATATATAGAAAAAAACTTCAGTACAATAGATGATTGGAAATATAATTATGAATTAATTAAACAAAAAAGAAGAGAAGTAGAAAAATTACCCAATTTAATAAAAATAGATTGCTTTAAAATAAATGTAATTACTTATAAAACTTTCGTTGATGATTCCTTTGAAAAAATGTTTGATTCACTTTCATCAACTCTAAAACAATATTTACAAAGAACTTCAAGATTAGTTGATGAATTCGTAAAAGATTCTATGGAAAAAATGTTCAAAAAAGCCAATAATTTCCAGGAAGTTTTAGATAGAAAAAAAAATTTTATTGAATTATCCAAAAAAAGATTTGAATATAAAAAGAAATGTAAAGAATGTGAAGATATGAATAGATTATTAATAGAATTATCAGGCCAAAGTATGAATTTATCAGGATTAAATAATCGTTGGCAAAATTTCGATAATGAAATGAACAAATTTAGTGATACTTTAGAAGAACAGAAAAAAAATATTAAAAAAGAACAAGATAATAAATTAAATGAATTATTGGTTACTTTAGATAAATTTTATTCTAAATTTACAGCATCTATACCTCCAGACAATTTTATGCCCGATAAAAATACAGATATTGGGGCAGTGGCTAAAGAAGTTAAAGATGTATATAATAATTGGGATAGTTTAGATAAGAATTTTACAGATATTATAGAAGAAATGAAAAATTTTGAATTAGCAATAGATGCTGATTTAACTAATTATTATAAAATTAAAGAAAATGTTGAAAAAAATAAAACTAAATGGGATTTATTATTTGATTTTAATGAAGGATTGGAAAATTTGAGCAAAGAGGAATGGCTTGGAATTAGACATAAAAGTTTTGGAATGTTGCAAGATTTTATTTTTTCATGGCAAGATAAAACAAAAAAAATGGAAAAAAATTTCATATATTTCCATTTATCTAAACAATTAGAATCATTTAAACAATCATTACCTGTATATAAATATTTAATTGGGGATAATTTCGAAAGAGATCATTGGAAATCTTTATTTAATATGTTAGGATTTGATAATAAAATTACTAAAGAAAATTTGAAATTTGGCAATTTTATTGAAAAAACTGAAAATTTGATAGAAAATCAAAATAATATAAAAGAATTATTCCAAAGAGCCCAAGGAGAAATTTTAATTCGTAATGCAATGAGTGAATTAACCGCCTGGTTTGAAACTGCAGAATTTCATTTTACAGAAAATATTAATCAAACAAATAAAAGAAAAACTCCGTTAATTAAAGAATGGAAAGAATTAATAAGTGATATAAGTGATAAGCAGGCATTATTAGTAAGTGTAAAGACAAGTGAGTATTTTAGTAGATTTGAGGACCAGATCAATCAATATGAAGCTAAATTTTCAAATTTGGACGAGTGGTTAACAAACTTAAATTTAATTCAAAGAAAATGGATATATTTAGATCCAATTTTTAGTAGAGGTGCCCTCCCAAGTGAGCAATCAAGATTTAAAAAAATCGATGATGAATTTAGGAATATTTTAAATACTTTATTTACTAATAAAAGAGTTGCTACCATTTTTACAATTCTTGGTATACAAAACACTTTAAATATGTTAATTGATCAACTTGAAAAATGCCAAAAAGCTTTGAATGACTTCCTTGAAGATAAAAGAAATAAATTTGCAAGATTATACTTTATTGGAGATGATGATTTACTTGAATTTTTGGCAAATTGTAAAGATAAGGGAGTTATTAAAAATAATTTAAATAAGTTATATCAAGGAATAACTCAATTAACTATAAATGAAGGTAATGAAATAACAGAAATAATTGCAGGAAATGGAGAAACAGTTAAATTGCAAAATAAAGTAACTATAGGTGATGAATTAGAAAAATGGCTAAGAGATTTAACTGATGAAATGAATAGAACATTAAATCATCTATTTAATACAACCTTAAATGAATATGTTAAAAAGCCAATAGAATTTGGTTATCTAGATTTATATCCATGTCAAATTTGTATGTTAATAGAAATGGTTAAATTTTATTTTTACACTGAAAAATATATAAAAAATAATAATATAAAAGCTGTAAATGAAAATTGCAAAAATTTGATTCAAAGTTTAACAGTAATTCAAGCAAAAAGTGGATCAGATAATATAAAACTATTTAAGATTAAAAATTTAATGTTAGATTTAATTCATAATAGGGAAGTTAGTGAAAAATTATTAGAAGGAAATGTAACAGAAAATACAAATTGGTTATGGTTCAGTCAATTAAAATATTTAATAAAAAGTAAAGAATTATTTATTGCTATGTGTGATGGTACTTTTACATATACATATGAATATCAAGGTTCAGGACAAAAATTAGTACATACTCCTTTAACAGATAAATGTTATTTAACATTAACACAATCCTTAAGATTAGGATATGGAGGAAACCCATATGGACCTGCAGGTACAGGAAAAACTGAGAGTGTAAAAGCTTTAGGTCAAGCTTTTGGTAGGCAAGTTTTAGTTTTTAATTGTGATGAAGGTATAGATTTTAAAGCTATGGGAAGAATTTTTATAGGACTTGTAAAATCAGGAGCATGGGGATGTTTCGATGAATTTAATCGTTTGTTAGAAGAACAATTATCAGCTATTTCAATTCAAATACAAATAATTCAATTTGCACTAAAAAATAAAAAAGATACAATAGATCTACTAAATTTAAAAGTAAAAGTAGATTTTAATTCAGCTATTTTTGTTACAATGAATCCTGCTGCTAAAGGATATGGAGGTAGATCAAAATTACCAGATAACTTAAAAATTTTGTTTAGACCTGTAGCTATGAGCGTTCCTGATAATTTACAAATTGCTCAAACTTTATTATATGCTGAGGGATTTAAAAATGGAGATATTTTAAGTAAAAAAGTAACTACATTATTTACATTATGTAAACAGGGTCTTTCATATCAACAACATTATGATTGGGGACTTCGTTCCTTAAAAACTATATTAACTGTAGCATCACAACAAATACAATTATTTATAAATGAAGGAAAAATAGCAACATATGAAGAAGAAACTTCTATTTTAATAAAAGCTATTCGTATAAATGTTTTATCAAAATTAACTTTCTCTGATGCTCAAATATTTAATTTATTAATTCAAGATGTTTTCCCAGGAATAGATATGAGTGATATTGTTTATGAAAACTTAAATAAAGCTTTAATGGAATCTTATAAAGATTTGCATTATGAATTTATAGATAGTCAATTTAAAAAAGTTGTTCAATTTTATGAAGCTTGCAGACAAAGAATGGGTGTTGTTATTGTAGGACCTTCTGGTTGTGGAAAAAGTGCAATTTGGAAATTATTAGAGGATGCATTCCATAAATTAAATCAAAAAATAGTAGTTCATATAATTAATCCAAAAGCTATGGATAGAAAATTACTTTTAGGTTATATGAATCATGATACTGGGGAATTTAATTATGGTGTATTGACAAAATGTGCAAGAGAAATAGAAAAAGAACCATCTGATGTTAAATGTTGGATAATTTGTGATGGAGATGTAGATCCAGAATGGATTGAAGCATTAAATTCTGTTTTAGATGATAATAGGTTAATGACAATGCAAAATGGAGAAAGAATTCATTTTGGAAATAATGTTAATTTTATTTTCGAAACTGATTCATTAAAGTTTGCTTCTCCAGCAACTGTTTCACGTATGGGTATAATTTACATGAATCAAGAAGATTTAGATATTAATTCTATATATAATTCTTGGATAAATAAAACTCTTCCTGATAAAGGAGAAGTAATTCAAACATGGTTCAGTAATTATTTTGAAGAGATTTATAAGAATTATAGAGAAAATTATAAATTGCAGTTAGATACAACTAATTATGGAAGTATTAATAACTTTTTATCTATATTTTCACAAATATTTAAAGACCCAAATGCAAACCCATCTAATATTTCCAAAATAGGATTTGCTGATGCAATTATTAAAGGTCTTGGGGATAACTTGACTATAGAAGATAGAAAGAAATTTGCCATGAATGTATATCAAGTATGTGGAGAACGTCCTACAAATTTGAATAATATTTTAGATGTATATTATAATCAGGGAAAACAATCATTAATGAACTATGAATATTCTCCAAATGATAATGAAATATCTGATATAAAACAATTTATGAACAGTTATCCTTTAATTAAAACTACTTCTGCCCAATGCAATTTAGAAACATTAAAAATATGGTTAAATAATAATGAACCATTTATAGTAGTAGGCCCAGAAGGAGCAGGAAAGTCTCTTTTAATAACTTATTTAATAAGCCAAATAAGAAGTTGTCAAATGGTAACATTAAATTGTACTTCTCAAACTTCAAGTACACATATTATTCAAAAATTAATTCAAAATTGTACTATGTCAAATACTTCTAAAGGAAAATGTTTAAGGCCAAGAGATTGTTCGAAATTAATATTATTTTTAAAAGATATAAACTTGCCAAAACCTGACAAATATAATACTATTCGATTGATTGCCTTTTTACAAAATATTGTTGCTTATCAAGGATTTTATGATGAAAATTTAGAATTTGTTTATTTAGAAAGAATTCAAATTATTGCTTCTATGAATCCATCATCTACAGTTGGTCGTTTTGAAATAACTACTAGATTTACTGGAAATGTTAGAATGCTATTTTTAGATTACCCTTCAGAAGAAGAAATGAATTTGATTTATAATGAATATTTAAAAGCAATTTTATCTTCAGAAAGTTTAGGGAAACTTACTAAATTAAGCCAATTATTGGCTAATTGTTCTTTATCCATATATAATAAAATTAAAAATACATTTACTTTTGATATGTATCATCATTATATATTTACTCCAAGAGATATATCAAATTGGCTTATTGGCTTATTAAGATATGAGTGTAAATCCCCTGATGAATTAATTAAAGCATGGGGATATGAAGCGATAAGAATATTTAAAGATAAATTGGTAGGAAAAGAAGCAAAAAATAAGTTTGATCAAATATTAATGGAAGAATTAACAAAAATTGCTAGTAAAGTATCTCTAAAAGAAAAAATAGATACACAGATTTTGAAATCAACAATTTACACTTCTTTAAATTCTACAAACAATTCATTAGTAGAAAGCACTTCAGAAGACTATAAAGATTTATTAAATAAAGGACAGCTTATATATGAAAGAGAAAATGATGATTTGTATATGTCTTATTTTGATGACAATTTACAAAATTGTAAAATAATTGATAGAATAATTACTAAGGATTATAATAATTTATTGCTAATAGGAAATTATGGTATTGGTCGTAAAAAAAGTGTAAGAGTAGTTTCTAGTTTTAAAAATTATGAATTATATTCTTTAACTTTAACAAAAGGATATAATCTTAAAGACTTTAAAAAAAATATAAAAGATTTATTTAATATAGTGGTTATAGAAAATAGAGTTACAGTTTTCATAATTGAAATGTTTCATATAGTAATACCAGAAATAATGGAATATATAAATAGTTTATTATGTTCTGGAGAAGTCCCTTCTTTATTTAATAAAGAAGAACAAGAAGTTTTTTTAGGTCAAATTGCCAGTGAATTTAAAGAGCAAAATGAAGATAAAACATTATATGACTTTTATACCCATAGAATTAGAAAAAATTTAAAAATATGCATTTTATTAGATCATGATGATAAAGAATTTAATAATATTATATTAAATAATCCAGCTATTGTTACTCATTGTAATGTAGTTTGGTTTAATAAACCAACTAATAGACATCTATCTGAAATAATTAATGAGCATTTAAGAAGTAGTTTTATTGCAATGGTAAAAAACGGTTTAGCAGATAAAACTGAAATAAAAGTATATGTCCAAGCTTTAGTTGATTTTTTTAATATATGTTCAAATGAAAATGTCGTTGTTTCAATGGGAAAATTTGTTCAATTTTTATTAATTTTCAAAAATTTAATTAGTAATAAGTTGACAAATACTTTAGAAGAAAAGAAACATTTAGAAAGTGGTCTACAAAAATTAGAAGAGGCAGAAAATTACGTCGGCACTCTTAAAGAAAAAAGTAATAAACAAAAAATAGAAATAGAGGAAAAACAAAATGAGGCAAAAAAATCTTTAACACAAATTACCGAATCTATGACTTTATCTAATTCTAAAAAAGAACAATTAAATATTTTGAATAAAAAAATAAATGAAGAAAAAGAAAAAGTTGAAAAACATAAAAATAGTGTTGAAAATGAATTAAAAGAAGTTATGCCAGAAGTAGAAAAAGCACAAAGTCTAGTAAAAAAAATAGATTCTGGTGCTTTGGCTGAAATTACCGTCTATTTCCGTAAACCTATATTACCTCAAGAAGTATATTATATATTAAAAGCTATGCTTCAATTAATAGGATATAATGATTTAAGTGAATATCAAGTTAAACAGACTTTTAATATGAAAGCAATATTGTCATTACAAGGATTCAATATTAAAAAATTATCCGCTGCAAATGCTGAGAAAATAAATAATTATGTAAAATCTAATCCAAATTGTTTCAATAAGTCAAATGTTGAAAGAATTAATTTAAATTTAGCAAAAATTTCTGAATTTATTAAAGCAGTTTTAAAGTTTTATGATGTAAAACTAAAAATAAGACCATTAGAACAAGCATTAGAAGAGGCTCAAGAAAAATTGGATACAAGTCAAAGAGAGGTAGATAAAAATACTGCTGAAATTGCTGAAATAGAAAAAAAAGTTAAAGAATATGAAGAGACATATGCTAAATTAACCGGAGAAGCAGAAATTTTAAAAAGAGATTTAAAAAGTACAGAAGAATTGTTGAATAAAGCTGAAAGTTTATTTTCAAAACTAAAAGGAGAAAAACATAGATGGAAGCAACAAATAGAAGAATTAGTTATTAATAATACTATGCTACCCTTTAATTCATTATTATCTAGTTCTTTTATCACTTTCTTAGGATATTATAATGAATCTGTTAGAGAAAAATTATATAAAGAATGGATAAATGCAATAAACTCAGATAAATTTAAAGAAAATAAAAAAAATGTAAAACCATTAATTAATTTCTCATTAAAAGAATCCGATATGTTAAAATTAAAATTTGATGGATTACCTACTGATACTTTATCAATAGAAAATGCTATTATTTTAAATAATTCAATTCGTACTGTCTTAATTATTGATCCAGTAAGTAAAGCTACTGATTGGTTCAAAAAAACTGTAACTCAAAAAACTTCACAATTTGAAGTAATTTCATTACATGATGAAAAAATTTTAACTAATATAGAATTAGCTATAAGATTTGGTAAAACATTACTAATTACTGATATTGATAAAATCGAGCCATTTTTAATTCCTCTTATTAGGGGAGATAAATTCAAAAGAGGGCCTTCAAATGTTTTAAGATTAGGAGAAAAAGTTATTGAAATTCATGATAATTTTAAATTATATATATCAACAAGAGATTCAAGTTTAGAAATATCTAATAATGTTTTATGTTCAATGAGTGTAGTTAACTTCACTGTTACTAGATCTGGATTAGAAAGTATTTTATTAGGATTAACTATTGATATAGAACAGCCAGAATTAGAAAAACAAAAAAATCAACTTTTGGAAGAACAGGATAAAATAAAATTAGAATTAAGTGAAGTAGAAAAAAAATTACTAGAAGAATTAATTCATTTAGAAGGAAATTTACTTGAAAATCAAAAACTAATTGTTTCCTTAGAAGAATCAAAAGCTAAAAGTATGAAAAGTGAAGAAATTTTAAATAAATCATTAGAGCAAAGTAAAGAAATTGAACATAAAAGAGATATATATAAAAATTTATCAAAAAAAGCAACAACAATATATATATTATTACAAGATTTATTCAAAATAAATCCTATGTACCGTTTTGATTTAGATAATTTCATGGAACTATTTAAAAATACAATTAATTTAGAAAGTAGACACTCATTTAGTAATATTGAAGAAAAATTAAAAAAATATACAGATTCACTTGTACAAACATCATTTATATATTACAGTAGAAGTTTATTCAAAAGTGATTTAATAGTATTTGGATTATATTATGTTAAAACAATATTTGATGATGGAAGTGAAGAATATAATCAAAAATGGAACTTTTTATTAGGTAATTTAGATACTTCAAGAAGTGGAGGAAATCCTCCTAATTGGCTACCTGAAGAAAGAAAAGTATTTTATAATACTTTAGATCAATATTTCCCTAATTTATCAAAAATTATTTCAAGTAATGAAAGATGGTTTAGAAGTGATTCACCAGAAGAAGAATTTAATTTATTAGGTGGAAGTGCATCTAGTTTATCAGAATTAGATAAAGTTTTAATGATTCAAGTTATAAGGCCTGATCGTATGGAAAGTACTCTTAAAAATTACATTTGTTCTATGTTAGATATAAATTCAATTGTTCCTACTCCTATGACCATGAATAGATATCTTGAAGTTAACAAAGATAATAAGATTCCTATTATGTTCTTAACTACTTTAGGAAGTGATCCTTCTAAAGATTTAGAAGAATTAGCAGTTAAAGAAGTTGGAAGAGAAAATTATATTGAAATTCCTCTTGGTTCAGGAGATAATGATTATATAGGAAAAGTAATAAAAGATAGTGCCTCTAAAGGACAATGGGTTACTTTAAAAAATATCCATTTGGCTTTTTCATGGTTGCCTACATTAGAAAAAGAAATTAAATCTATACAAAATCCTAATGAGAAATTTAGACTATTTTTAACTACAGAAAGTCATCCTAAATTTAGTCCTATATTATTGCAAAGTTGTATAAAATATACTTATGAAACACCTCCAGGAATAAAGAAAAATATGGAAAGAATCTATCAACAATGGAGTGTCGATTTATTAAATAATATTAATCAACCAAATATATTCCAGGCTTTGTTCAGTTTAGCTTTTATTCATGCCATTTTACAAGAAAGAAGAACTTATATTCCTCAAGGGTGGAGTAAATTTTATGAATTTTCTTATAGTGACTTAAAAGTATCAACAGAAACAATGATTGAATATTTAGAAAAAGATAATAGTAATACATCTTGGGAAAATGTTAAAGGATTAATTAAAGGTACTTATTATGGTGGAAGAATTGATAATGATTTTGATCATAAAGTAATGTGTACTTATATAGATAAAATATTAAATAAAAATAATCTTGAATCAAGAGGAAATACTATCCTAGATAATAGACAGTTACCAGTAATTATTTCAGATAGGGAAAATGATTATCTTAATATAATTAAAAACATTCCTGAAAATGATAATCCTGAAATGTTTGGTCTTCCTTTAAATGTTGATAGAAGTGTTCAAAGATATGTTTCAACTCAAGTTTTACTTAAATTAAATAGTTTATATTCAATGTCTTTAGATATGCAAAAATTGAATAAGTCATTATGGGCAGAAAAATTGACTCCAATTTTAAATATGTGGAAAAGTATTTATAATGAATCTACAATAGATACTATGAAAGCCCTTGCAAAAAAAATTAATTCAAGTGATCCCATGACTTTATATATAAAATCAGAAGCAAACCAACTTGCTGATTTAACAATAAAAGTGCAATCATGTTTAAATGATATTAATAATGCATTAAATAAGAACTATATAATTACTTCTCAAATTATAAATAATTGTCAAAGTTTATTAAAAAATGTTATTCCTGAGGAATGGAGCAATATTTGGGATGGGCCTGAATTGCCTAGTAGTTATTTAAAAAGTTTAGGTAAAAAAATAAAAGGTATGGGAAATTATATTAGAAATATTAATGATGACAAAATATTAGAAAATTGTGATATTAATTTAAGCGAATTTTTACATCCTGAAGCTTTTATTAATGCATTAAGACAAAAAACTGCTAGAGAAAAAAAAATACCGATTGATGAATTAGAAATAGTTAGTGAATTTAATAAAAGTGGAAGTGGTGAAATTTGTGCAAAGATAGTAGGATTATTTTTACAAGGAGCAAACTTTGACGGAAGTCAATTAGTTGATATTTCAGGAAATCAAAGTGAAATTATAAATATGCCTAAATGCTTATTTAGATTTGTAAAAGGAAAGAAAAAAGTTGATGATGAAATTGATATACCTTTATATGAAAATTTATTCAGAGAACATTTTATTTGTACTCTAGGACTTAAATTTACTGGACAA
The DNA here is from genome assembly GCA_023805755.1 of Eremoplastron rostratum. Classification (NCBI taxonomy): domain Eukaryota; phylum Ciliophora; class Litostomatea; order Entodiniomorphida; family Ophryoscolecidae; genus Eremoplastron; species Eremoplastron rostratum. The sequence continues at coordinate 178 of JAJJKT010003315.1, read as the reverse complement.
ATTGAAAAAGTTATCTTAAAAGGAATAGCTTTATGCTTAGACCAATAATAAAGAAAAAGTTTTAAATTTAATTAAATAATGATAAATATTTATAATTGGTATTTAAATTAAATTAAAAAATAGAATATGAAATTATTTCTTAAATATGGGGATTGGGGATTGGGGATTGGGGATTGGG
>JAJJKT010003314.1:0-13251 GCA_023805755.1 Eremoplastron rostratum | reverse complement strand
GCAGAATTGCATTCATTTTATTTGTTTTTTCTTTAATTAATTCAATAATTAATATATTTTTATTTATATTAATAATAAAATATTAACAGTTACTAGAAAAAAAATATAAAAAAATTTTTAAATTATAGGTTTTCTAGAATATGCAAATATAATGAAAAAGAAAATTCTTTCATTAAAAGAGCTATAAATAATAATTACTAAATTATTTTTGCTTTAAATAATAATATTATTTAACTAATAGATAATAATATTAAGCATATTATTATTTATTTTAAATATAAATTAATAAATTAATTTATTTATGAATTTGTATCTTAAATAAAAAATAAAGCATCTATATAAGAAAATTAAATTAAGAAAAAACAAATAAAATGAATGCAATTCTGCAAGACGTAAAGCCCGTAGTATGGGTGAAATGGAAAAATAGGGACCCTCAAATTGCTCCTTTAAGCAGAAGTGGACATACATTAACCCAATTTTCTGGAAAAATTATTTTATTCGGTGGTACTATTAATGGATTAGAAGATCCAAATTTAAAAAGAGTTGGTCCTTCCAATGATTTATGGCTTTTAGATATTTTCCAAAAGAATACATATGGATGGCAAAAATTAACTCCAAAAGGAGATATTCCTACTCCTAGAACAAATCACACCGCCACAACCGTAAAAAAAAATAATAGAGATGATTTCATTTTTATCTTTGGAGGAATGGGAGAAAAAGGAAAGTTGGAAGATTGCTATAGATTTGACTATAATGAAGCTAAATTCATTAAATATGATATAAAAGATGGTCCTTCTCCTGCTCCAAGAGCTAATCATTCAGCTTGTTGTTATGATGGAAAAGTATATGTTTTTGGTGGAAACGGAGGAAGAGGTTATGAAAATAGTATATTTAAAGATTTATGGGAATTTGATCCAGAAACCTGCAAATGGACTGAAATTGTTGGTAAAGAAAATCCTACTTATCCTGAATTTAGAACCTGCCACTCTATGTTTATTTTCAATAAAAGTATTTACATATATGGAGGTTGGAATAATCTCCAAGGATTTAATACTGCAGTCAAATATTCTTTTGAAACACAAGAATGGGAATCAACTAATATGCTTATGGAAAATTTCCCTGTATGGAATCATTGTGGTTTAGAAGTTGAAAGTGGACCTGGATGGAAATATTTTATTTTTGGCGGAACTTCAAAAGAATTTGATGAAACCAAATTAAGAGAAAGAGCTGAATCCACAAATAGAATGATTTATTGTGATATGGAAGATGAAGAATTAAAAGAAGTAAATTTAAATGATTCTAATTTATTACCAGAACCAAGAGAAGATTCTGCTATGATTTATTATCAACACAGTAAAAATTTATTATTATTTGGAGGATGGAATAATGAATGGTTTGGAGATATTTATGGTATATGTGTTTCTGCCATTGTTGGTCCTTCTTACAGTGTAAAATCTATATATCCAAATATGGGAAGAATTTCAGGAAATCAAGAAATTACATTAACTGGAAGCAAGCTTAGTAATGGAAATATTACAGTCTATTTTATTTTAGGTTCAAAATATGCTCAAACAAATGGAACTCTTGTTGAAGACAGTAATAATACACAATTGACCTTTATGACTCCAGTTTTCAGTGATCCTTCATTTATAAATCCAGGAACTCGTTTCCAAGGAACAAAAGATTGTGAAGTATATATAAAAATAGATAATGAAGAATTATCAACAAATCCTATTAAATTTAGTATTTATTATGATACTGATGCTGGAAAAAGTATTTTCTTTGGACCTGCTTGTATTACAGGTGGGACTCCTGGAACTCCCACTTGTCTTAAAATAAGAGCTAGAAATGATGAAAATGAAAATAGACTTAGTGGTCTAGATAAATTTGAAGTAACTGTTGTCTCTGAAAATGATATGACTAAAAGTGTTGAAACTAAAATTGAAGATAATAATGATGGTACTTATTTATGCACATTTACTCCTCCTGATTCAGACAGATATAGGATTTCAGTTAAATTAATTGGAGATAAAGAGAAAGTTGATATAAGAGGTTCACCAATAAGTGTAGAATTTTCAGGAACTGATCCAGAGAATAATATGATGGTAGGAAAATATATGGTAGATAAATTCTTGAAAGAAAATGTAGAAAAACTAGAAAGTGAGATGAAAAGATTAGAAGAATCATCATCTACTGAAGGTAAAAATTTAGATGATATTAAAGTTGTTATTGCCATTAAAAATTCTAATAAAGAAATAGAAAAAGTATGGGATAATTTTGATTTAATTATAAATCAATTAATGGAATATTATGTTGATTCAAAAATTGGTGAGAAAAAAGCATTATCAAAAGAAGTACATAAAGATAGAATTGAAAACTTAAAAAAACAACATTTAAGATTAGAAGAAATAAGAAAAGAAAGTGCTCAAGAAATAAGTCCAATAATTAATGACAAGACAATTGAATATCAAAATGAAATAAAAGACTTCTATTCTGAATTGAATAAATTTGGTCCTGCAATTAAAAAAGAAAGCTTTGCAACTCAATATGATATGGGTTATGAAAGAGCATCTGAAGAAATAGAAAAAAAGAAAAAAGAATTACAAGAATTAGAAGAAAAATTAAAAAATTATTCCGAAATTATGACAAATTTAGGATATCCAGAAGAAACAGCAGGATGTATTAAATCTATTGAAAATTCCAAAAATGAAATAGAATTAGTAACTGAAATGTGGAAATTTATTCATGAAACTCAAGAATTATTCGAAAAATTCAAAGCTACTCCATGGCCAGAAATTGATGGACAAGCTATGGATGAAGCTATTTCCCAAAAGCTTACAAAGAAAAATAATGCTATGAGAAAAAAATTAGGTTCTTATTCATTAGTTATGGATTGTGTCCAGAAAGAAATAAATCTATGGAAAAAATTAGTACCTTTAATTACATATCTTAAAAATGATTATATGAAAGAACGTCATTGGGATGATGTTAGAAAGGAATTATCTGCCCCAGATTTAACCATTGGAGAAGAATTAAAATTACAAAGATTTTATGATATGAAAATTCAAGATAAATCGGAACAAATTCAAGAAATTACCGATAAAGCTGCTTCTGAAGATAAAATGGGAAAAAAATTGGATGAAATTGATAAAAATTGGGGAGAAGCTGAATATATCTTTAAAGATTATGCTCGTGTCCCAGGCATTAAATTAATGCATATAGATGAAGATCAATATGCTGTATTAGAAGAAAATATGCAACAAATTCAAACCATGATAAGAAACAAATATAAAGCATTTTATGAAGACCGTATTGTTGAATGGAAAAAAGATTTAAATGAAATTAATGAAGTTTGGGTAGCTTTAAGCGATACACAAAAAACATGGACTTTCTTAGAAAGTTTATTCATTGGTTCTGATGAAATTAAAAGAGAATTACCAAAAGAAACAGAAGAATTCCAAAAAATAGATCAAGAAGTTAAAGAAATTTTAAAAACTGGAGTAGAAACCAGAAATATTAGAAAATTTTCTAATTCTAGATATCCAATGCCCCCTCAAGACAATCCAGAAGGTGAAAATTCATCTCCTGATGCTAGTGAAGATAAAGAAAGAAGTTTACTTGATTGGCTTAAAGATATATTAGCACGTTTATCTAAATGTGAAAAAGCCCTTAACTTATTTATGGAAAGAAAAAGAGCAGATTTTCCAAGATTTTATTTCATGTCAAGTGTGGATCTTTTAGATGTTTTATCAAATGGTAATGATCCTATGTCTATAAATAAGCATATATCAAAAATTATTATTGCTATGGAAAAATTAGTAATGGAAGAAAATAAAGATGGTGGTAATAATAGAAGACCTAGTGCAACAGAGATGATAACAAGAACAGGTATTGAAAAAATACCTTTTGATACTCCATTCCCCTTAATGGGTAAAGTAGAAGTTTATTTAGTAGATATTTTGGCCCACATGAGAAGTACTCTTAAGGCTATAATCAAAAAATCAATTCAAGAAGTTGAAACAAAACAACAAAGAGAATGGATAGAATCAACTCCTTCTCAGGCATGTTTATTAACTGATTTAATGAAATTCGTTTCAGCTGTAGAAACTGCTATAAAAAATTTGGCTAAAAATGGCCAATCCTTAAATCAAGCATTAGAGGTCCAATCTAAATCTTTGAGCTTTTTGATTAATTTAATTTTAGAAGATTTAACAGAGGAGACAATGTCAAAAGTTATGGTTTTGATAAAAAGTGAAACTCATTCAAGAGATGTAATAGATAAATTGATCCAGGAAAAAGTAACAAGAACAGATGACTTTATTTGGCAATCTCAAATGAAAGCTTATTGGGATTCACAAAAAGATGATTGCCATTTAGATGTATGTGATGCTTCAATTATGTATGGATATGAATATTTAGGTAATGGTGATCGTTTAGTAGTTACTCCTTTAACAGATCGTATTTATGTCACAGCTACACAAGCATTGCACTTAAAAATGGGTTGCTCCCCCGCTGGTCCAGCTGGTACAGGAAAAACAGAAACAACAAAAGATTTAGCTTCAGCAATGGGTAAAGCTTGTTATGTATTTAATTGTTCAGAACAAATGGACTATAAAGGTATGGGAGATATTTTCAAAGGTTTAGCAGCATCTGGTTCATGGGGATGTTTTGATGAGTTTAACCGTCTTGTTCCAGAAGTATTGTCTGTATGTTCTATGCAATTTAAATGTGTAATAGATGCTTTAAAAAGAGGAGATAAAGAATTTATAATGGAAGAGAAAAAATGCCAATTAGATCCAAGTTGTGGTGTTTTCATTACAATGAATCCAGGTTATTTAGGTCGTTCAGAATTACCAGAAGGTCTTAAAGCCTTATTTAGACCTATTACAGTCGTTGTACCAGATTTTGGTATGATTTCTGAGAACTGTTTGATGGCCCAAGGTTTCCAAGATGCTAAAATGTTAGCCAAAAAATTCGTTGTATTATATGCTTTATGCCAAGATTTACTTAGTAAACAAATGCACTACGATTGGGGTCTTCGTGCTATTAAATCTGTATTAGTAGTTGCTGGTGCATTCAAAAGAGCTGATAGAGATATGACTGAATTACAATTACTTAAAAGAGCATTGAGAGATTTCAACTATCCTAAAATTGTACAAGATGATATTCCTATTTTTGATGGTCTTATTGGAGACTTATTCCCCAATGTAGAAGTCGAGCGTAAGAGAGATATGAATTTCGAAAAGAAAGTTGAAGAAGCATGTGAAGTTGTAAATGAAAAGAAAATTGCTAAAGGAATGGATGATGATAGTTCTCCTACATTCAAATTCTCTAAAGAAGCCGGATTTATTTTAAAATGTGTTCAATTAAAAGAACTTATTGAAATTCGTCACTCTGTATTTATTATGGGTAACGCAGGTTCTGGAAAGACTGCAACATGGAGAACATTAGCTAAAGCATTTGACTTATATGGAATGAAAACAGAAACAAAAGATTTAAATCCAAAATCAATAGATAGTAACGATTTGTATGGTAAATATATAAATATTCAAACAAGAGATTTCAAATATGGTATTTTATCAAATATTATGAAAACTATGAGTACAGCCGAAGATAAAAATCAAAAATGGATTATATTAGATGGAGATCTTGATGCACATTGGATTGAAAATATGAACTCTGTCATGGACGATAACAAAGTCTTAACTTTACCAAATAACGATCGTATTGATTTAAAACCAAATATGAGAATGTTCTTTGAAATAAGAGATCTTAAATTCGCTTCAAAAGCTACTGTATCTCGTGCCGGTATTTTATATATTACAGATGATGATGGTTATCAATGGAGAGGATACTATAAATCTTGGATGAATCAAATGAATTTCAGAAAAAAAGTACAAGACGATACACTTATATATTTCGATACATTTTTGGAACCATGTCTTAAATTCTTGAAATCAACAAGATTAATAGTAGATTTAGTCTTCCAAATTACTTTTGTAATAGGTTTTTGTAAAATATTAGAAGCATATATAGACAAAAAAGAGGCATGTCTTAATAGAGATCCCAAAAAACAAATTAAAGGAGATGATGAACCATATCCCGGATATGATCTTCTATTTTGTTTTGCTGCAATTTGGTCAATGGGTGGTATATTAACAGATAAAGATGGTATAGATTATAAAAGAAACTTTTCCGATTGGTTTAGACAAAATTTCAAACAATACAAAATTCCTCCAAAAGGAACTGTATTTGATTACTTTGTTATAATGGATCCAGAAAACCCAAGATTTGAAGAATGGACTAAAAAAATTGAAGAAATTGAATATCATCCAGGAGAAAATATTAGATATATTACTGTACCTACTAGCGAAACTGTTTCAGTATCAGAATTAATGGAAAAATTATTAGATGTAGGACATCCATCATTATTAATAGGTATGGCTGGATGTGGTAAAACTCAAATTGCCAATGGTATGCTTGAATCAAATAGGAAGAAAAATGAAAAAAATAATTCATTTACATATGTTTCAGTTGCTTTCAACTATTATTCAGATACATATGTTATGCAAAGTGTTTTAATTCAAAATACAGAAAAATTCTCACAAAGAACATTTGTACCAAAAGGAAATCCAAAATTAATGGCTATTTTCATCGATGATCTTAACATGCAAAAACTTGATAGTTGCTTAACTCAAAATGCTATTGAATTAGTTCGTCAATTTATGGATTATAAGCATATATATGAATGCCAAAAGATGGAACTTATGGAGTTTATGAATATTCAATTTATTGCATCAATGAACCCAACTGCCGGTTCATTCAACATAAACCCAAGGCTTCAAAGACATTTCTGGATTTGTTCTATTCCATTCCCATCAGATGATTCAATTAGAACTATATTCCAATTCTTCTTAGATGGTCATTTCAAACAATTTGGTGCTCATATTCAAGAATTAAGTAAAGGTTTAGTTGCTGGTATTATCAAATTACATAAATGTGTATTTGCTAAATTCAAAAAATCAGCTATTAACTTCCATTATGAATTCAATATAAGACATATTACAGGAGTATTCCAAGGACTTCTTATGTCAACAACTGAAAAATTCAAAGAACCTGAAAAAATGGCAAAATTATGGATACATGAATGTGAAAGAGTTTATGGTGATAGATTAGTCTCTATTAAAGATTTAAATACTTTAAGAGGAGAATTAGGAGGAGAAGTAATTAAAATTGCTTTCGGTGGTAAATTCAATTTAGGTAAATATCTAACAGATAAATCAGAACCAATTATTTTCTGTAGATTTGTAGGAGGATATTTAGATAGTGTATATGATATGGCAAATAAATTAAGTGATGTAAAAGACAAAGCAAATCAAGCTTTATCAGAATATAATGATCAAAACACCCGTATGGACTTAGTTTTATTCGATGATGCTGTTAAACATGTTTGTAGAATAACTCGTATTATAACCCAACCTTCTGGACATTCAATGCTTGTTGGTGTAGGTGGTTCAGGTAAGCAATCCTTATCAAAATTATCTTCATTCATTTGCCAATATAATAATTACATGATAACTATTTCTAGTGATTATAGATTGAATTCATTCAAAGAAGATTTACAAAAAATGTATAATATAACTGGTATGAGTGATGATGCCGGACTTCTTTTCATTTTAACTGAAAATCAAATTATTGATGAAAAATTCGTGGTATTAGTAAACGATTTACTTTCATCTGGAGATGTTCAAGATTTATTCAATCCTGATGATAAAGAAGTAATATTTAACAAAGTTAAAGCTGCTTGTAAAGCTGCAACTAGAAAAGAAACAATGCAAGATGTTTGGAATTTCTTCATTGGAAGAGTTAAAAAGAATTTACATGTATGCTTATGCTTCTCACCTGGTGAAAATTTGAGAAATAAAGCAAGAAAATTCCCTTCTATTATTAATAGTACTGTTATTGATTGGTTCCAACCATGGCCCGAAGAAGCCCTTACATCTGTCGCAAGAGAACAACTTAAAAAAGACTTTGAAGAAATGGCTCAAGCTGAATATTTCGAAGCTGTAGTTAAATTTATGCCTTCTTCATTCAATATAGTAGGATTAAAAGCTCAAGATATGTTAGAGGCAGATAGAAGATATACTTATATTACTCCAAAATCATTCTTAGAATTATTAAAATTATTCGGTTCCATGTATAAACAAAAAGTTAATGCAATTTTAGATAATAAACAAAAATTAGAATCTGGTTTAAATAAATTAAAAATTGCAAGAGAATCAATTGCCGAATTAGAAAAAGAATTAGAGGTTAAATCAGTTGAAATTTCTAAAATTAAGGTTGAAGCCGAAGCTAAGAATAAAATTGCACAGGAAAAAGCCACAATTGTTGGTGGAGAATCAAAAATAGCCCAAGAAGAAGAAAAAAGAGTATCTGAAATGAAAGCAAGAATTGAAGAAGAAAGTGCAAAATGTCAGGCTGAATTAAATAAATTCAAACCTATTATGGACAACTGTATGATCTTAGCTAAATCAATTAAAAAAGAAGATTTAGATAAAGTAAGACAAATTAAACCAAAACCGCCAGATAAAATTATGAATATTATTATTGCTATGCGTCTCATGCTTGCTGGTCAAATTAATGATTATATTCCAATAGAAGTAGATAATAAAGCTTTACCAAAGAAAAATGAAAAGAATGATATTTTGGCTTTACTTTTAGATACTAAAAAATTAATTGAAGGTTTGCAATATTTCTTAGAAGTTATTAAACAATTCAAATATAATACTAAAAACTTTGATAATTTGACATCAAAATATCCTGATTATTTCAAAGATGAATTATTCGATAAAAATGCTGAAGAATCTGCAAAAGCATCAAAAGGTGTTGATATCTTATTCAAATGGCTTTATTATATGAATAAATTTTATAATGCTGCAAAAACAGTTGAACCAATGCAGAAAAATGTAGATGAAAAGACTATAGAATTAAAAGAGGCCACAGAAAAATTAGAAATTGTTCAAGAAAAAGTAAGAAAATTACAAGAAGAATTAGATATAGTTATGGGAGAAAAAGAAAAAGCAGAAAAAGAACTTAATGATGCCGTAACAAATGAAACAAATTGTAAAAATAAATTATCTTTAGCCAGAAGATTTATTGGAGCTTTAGGTTCATCTAGTGAACGTTGGACATTAAATATTCAGGAATTCAATGCACAATTAGATGTTATTATTGGAGATATTTTAATTTCATCTGCTTTCGTTTCATATTGTGGACCATTCCCCAAAAAATATAGAGAAGGTATTAAAGCTTCTTTCTTTGAATTTATTGAAACTAATAAAATTCCAAAAAGCGAAACAGCTATGGATCCACTTAAAATATTAACTAATGATGCAGAAAAAGCTAAATGGAATAATCAAAAACTACCAGCAGATCCAGTATCTATTGAAAACGCAACTATTTTGACAAATTCAGAGAGATGGTCACTTATGATTGATCCTCAATTGCAAGGTATTAAATGGATTAGAGAAAAAGAAAAAGAAAACGGTCTTACTTTATTAAGAATGAATAATAAAAAATTAATAAATATTATTGGAGAATGTATTGAAGATGGTAAAACAGTAGTCTTAGAAAATTTAGATGAAATGATAGATGCTACATTATCTCCTATAATTGGTAGAAATATTTATAAAAAGAAATATTATAAATTAGGTAATAATCAACATGAAATTCATAAAAATTTCAGATTTATAATGCATACTAAATTATCAAATCCACATTATCCTCCAGAAATTCAAGCAGAAGCATGTTTAATTAACTTCGCAGTTACAGAGGATGGTCTAGCTGATCAATTATTAGCTATTATAGTTAAAATGGAAAGACCAAAATTAGCACAAAGAAAAGAACAAGTTATTCAAGAACAAAATGAATGCAAAATTAAATTAGGCGATTTAGAAAATCAAATATTGACCGATCTTAATACACCTGGAGATCCTTTGGAAAATGAACCTATGGTAGAAAGATTAGAAAATTCAAAAAAAGTATCCGAACAAGTAACAATTGCTATGAAAGAATCAAAAGAAGCCGAAAAAGAAATCGCTGAATCATCAAATGCTTATTCTCCTGCTGCAATTCGTGGTTCATTAATATTCTTCTTATTCACTGAATTATATAAATTACATACTTTCTATAAATTCTCATTAGAATCATTTATATTTGTTGTAAGAAGAGCAGTAAGAGACGTCGCAGCAAAATGGAAAATAAAATTACATCCAGAAGATAAAAAGAAGAAAGAAGGAGAAGAAAAAGAAGAAGGTGGCGCCGAAGGACAACCACAAAAAGAGGAAGAAAAGAAAGAAGAAAAACCAAAAGAACAAGAAGTAAAAGGAGAGCCTGCTAAAAAAGAAGGTGAAGGAGAAGGAGGAGAAGAAAAGAAAGAAGGCGAAGGTGAAGGAAGTGAAGAGAAAAAGGAAGGTGAAGGAGAAGGTAGTGAAGAAAAGAAAGAGGGTGAAGGTGAAGGAAGTGAAGAGAAAAAAGAAGGAGAAGAAGAAGGTGAAGAGAAAAAAGAAGGAAAACAAGAAGAGAAGAAAGAAGAAGAAGAGGAAGAAGAAGTCGAAGATGAGGAAATGACAGACCAACAAAGAATTCAAAGAGTAAATGATTTAGTTACAGCTGTTACAGAATTTTCATTCTTCTATGTAAGAAGAGGTCTTTTCGAATCACATAAACTAATATTTTCAACATTGTTAACATTTAGAATATTATTAAAAGCAGGAAAAATAATTCCAAAAGAATTATCATTTTTAATTGAAGGTAAAAAAGGAGAATTAGAAGAAGTTAGTGCTACCACAAAAGAAATATTAAAAGATTATCAAATAGCCAATGTTAAAGGTTTAGAAGAATTAGATATATTCTCAGGATTATTAGATATTATTAGTTCTAACAGTGAAAGTACATACTGGAGAAAATGGCTTAAAGATGAAAAAGCTGAAGAATCAGATATGCCAAAATCTCAATCCAAATTAACAGAATTCCAAAAATTATTAGTAATTAAAGCATTAAGACCCGATCGTATTACTTCTGCTATTACAAATTATATAAGAGAAAATATGGGAGATAAATATATTGAATCTTCAACATTTGATATGGCTGCAACATTTAAAGAAACAAGTTGTCTCACACCTATATTCTTTGTTTTGTTCCCTGGTATAGATCCTACTAAGAATGTAGAAGAGTTAGGTGCTACAATGGGAAAATCCATAGAAAAAGGAACATTTATAAATATTCCTATGGGTCAAGGTCAAGAAGACAGAGCAAATAAGATGTTAGAAGAATGTGCAAAAGAAGGTAAATGGATTATGCTTCAAAACCTTCATTTAATGTCAAAATGGATAAAAAGATTTGAAAATGATTTCGAAAGAGTATCACAAACAGCTGATCCTAACTTCAGATGTTTCATATCTTCTGAGCCACCACCGCTACCAACTATTGATATTATTCCAGAACCTATATTACAAGCCTCAATTAAAGTATCAAATGAAGCTCCTCAAGATCTTAAAGCAAATATGAAAAGAGCCCTTGGTAACTTCAATCAGGCAAGATTGGATTCATGCAGTAAAAAGAATGAATTTAAAGCTATATTATTCTCCCTATGCTTCTTCCATTCACTTATTATTGGTAGAAGAAAATTCGGAGCAATTGGTTGGTCTACTAAATACAATTTCAATGAAGGTGATTTGCAAATTTGCGCTGATGTATTGAATAACTACTTAGAAAAATATGAAAAAGTACCATATGAAGATTTAAGATACTTATATGGAGAAATTATGTATGGTGGACATATTACTGATAACTGGGATAGAAGAACTAATAATGCTTATCTTAAGACTTTAATTAAACCAGAACTATTGACTGGATGCAACTTAGCTAAAAACTTTAAATCTCCAGATCCAAGTAAATTCAATTATGATCAATATATGAAATATATCATAGAAAAATTACCTCCAGAATCTCCAATATTATTCTATTTACATCCAAATGCAGAAATTTCATATTTAACAAGTCAAGGACAATATGTATTTAATTCAATTTTAGATATTCAAGGAGGATCAACAACAGCTTCTGAAGAAAAAGAAGATGATAAAAAGAAACAAGGAAATAAACCTAAGGTAGATCCAATGATGGAATCTATAAAAAGATATGCTGATAGACTTAAAGAAAAGAATACTTATTCATTATCTCAAATACGTCAAAAAGCAGGAAAATCTCCATCCCCATATGAAATTGTCGCATTCCAAGAATGTGAAAGACTTAATTCTATTTTCTCTTCTTGCCTAAAATCTTTAGAAGATTTAGAAAAAGGTCTTAATGGTGAATTGAATATGACTGATGCTATGGAAAGTCTTATGCAATCCATTAAATATAATAAATTACCTGCATCATGGGATACAGCTGCAGGATATCCAAGTAAAAAGCCTTTATCATTTTGGTTTGATGATTTAATGAAAAGACATGATCAGATGGATGAATGGGTTTCTGACTTAAAAACACCTAAATGTCTTAATATTACTTTATTATGTAACCCAATGTCATTTATTACAGCTGTAAAACAATTTACTGCAAGACAAAAAGTATTACCTTTAGATGACTTAGATACAATGACTGAAATTACTAATATGACTGAAGATATGGTTAAAGATTATCCACCTGATGGAGGAGTCTATCTTACCGGTATGTTCTTACAAGGTGCAAAATGGGAAGATTCAAATCCAGATGCTCCTGGATTTTTGACAGAGATGGTAAATAAAGAACTTGATCCAAAAATACCTGTAATGCATGTATTTGCTATTGAATTAAAAAATAAAAATACAACTGGATATTATGAATGCCCAGTTTATTATACAACAGCAAGAGGAGGTACTTATATATTTACTGCTTATCTTAAGATGGAAAGTGAAGAAACAGATCCTATTCAATGGATTCTTGCTGGTGTTGCACTTATCTTATCGACGGACGAATAAAACCTTTCAAATTTATTTTATTTTATAATTATTTTTTTATTTTATTTTATATAGGATTTCCGATCAGTTTTTCTTTTTGTTGGGATGGAGTCCTTTTATCTATTCTTTATTTATTAATTAAATTAAACATAAATTATTAATAAATTAAAAAATATTTAAATTAATTTTTTATTTTATTATTTTTAAATAATAATAAATTAATATTTGAATTTATTAAATGGGGATTGGGGAT
>JAJJKT010003313.1:0-13335 GCA_023805755.1 Eremoplastron rostratum | reverse complement strand
CCCAATCCCCAATCCCCATTTTGTTTAATTTAAATTAATTTAAATATTCATAAAAATATTATTAAAATTTAAAAAAATAATATAAATAAAAATATTTAAAATTAATTAAATTAAAATTATGAATAAGAAATTCGAAAAGAAATTAGGCAAGAGCAAAGAGCCTATTGTAAAAATTAAAAACGTTGATTTTCACGCACTAAGTCGTAAACTCGAAAAAGAATATGAAATGAAATCCAAAAAAAGAAGAGAAGAAGAAAAAGAAAGAAAGAAAAAAGCTTTTAATTCTATTACAAAGAAAGGAAATCATCACTCGCCAGTTACAGAAAAAATAAACAATGAAGACACTAATATCATTCCAATATCATCAACAGTAACCTTTAAATATAACCCAAAAGAAGATTCTACACCTATATATATGCTAGGTCAACATGAGCAAAGAGAAAAAAGAGAAAGAGCACAAATTATGTCTTTGATTAAACAATATTATAATATAGATCTACTTGAATTTTTTAAATATTATAGAACTCCATACCCAAAAGAACCTTTGAGAATATCTTGCTTTGAAGAACTCATGGACAATGAAAATAGAGATATGACAAATATTTGTTATTTAGAAGCAGATTATGATAAATGTTATTCTTCAATAAAATTAATTAATATAAAAAATTTAGGAAGATATGATTGTTGGGAAGATAGACCTCCTGAGGAATGGTTTGCTTTATGTCAAAAAAATGAAGAAGAATATGATGGTACATCGCCAATGTATGATCATACCACAGATAAATATATGTGGAATCCTGTTAAGGTATTAAACTACAACCCAGAAACTCAAAGGTATAAAGTAAGATTTGTCCAAACAGAAAAAGAAGTTACAAGATTATCTCTTTTATTTAAATGGGAAAATAAAGCTGAATTTGAATTTAGAAAATACCTTTGCGAAAAAAGAAGAAATAATGTCGACCAATTTATTCTATTTACAAGATATGTAGACAATGTACCTACTGAAATTGTTTCGACATTAAGCTTAGAATGGGAAAAAAAAATAGAAAATAAAGTCCGCTTTAGTACAAAAAGATTAAGTGATATGTTCAATTATATTTTTAATGAAAGTAATCCTTCATTTTCTCGTGAACTAAATGTAATAAAACAAGATTATTTAAGACAAATGAAAAAATGCAGGCTTTTATTAGAAATGCAAGAACCATGTAATCAGCCAAAATTCAAAGAAAGATCACTTGAAATAAAACCTTTCTATAAAAATATACCAACAAAAAGATGTGCAATAATAAATAAATCTCCTGAATTTATGAGACATCTTGAAACAATCAATAAAAAATCTTTTTATGAAGATGAGAAATTCGTGAAAACTTTATTATGTGGGTTCCTAAAAAATTGCGAAGATATGAAACAATTGTCTTTAATTTTGGCAAATATCGATGAAAATTTACTTCCAATGAAATTAGAAGATTTCAACAATTTAGATAAATCTTATTTTGAAAAGAGTTCTTCTAATTTAAGGAATATGTGTGGGTCAAAATTACCTGGTATTATTAGATCATTTGAAGAAAATAATGATAATAAAGTTAAATTAAAATATGATTATTATGTAGCCACAAAAGAAGAATATGAAAAAACCTTAGCTAGAAGAGTTGTTATTTATTGCAATCTTATTTTAAAAACCAAATTAAAAGAATTAGTCGATAATTCAATAATAAAATTTATGAATTTTTTCAAAAAATTTGGAGAATGTCCATATAGTATGAAAGACCGTCCAGAACTTTTCTCAAAAATTGGTACTCATTATTTGGAATCTTATAAACCATTATTTCAAACATCCATATTACTAGAAAAAGTTGAAGGAAACAAAAAGAAAAAAGAAAGCCATATCAAAATTATATTTAAGCCTTCATTAGAAGAAATAAAGAGTAGTTTATTAAAATCTTTCACTCAAATTAAAGATATGATTACAAAAGAAATAAAAAATTTAAGTGGTTTATGCTTTAAATTAGTTGATATAGAAGATAAAAAAATATTTATTTTAAATGATGATTATCCTTTATATAAACAAGCTTTAGATGAATTGACAGACATTATTAATAAATCAATTGAATTAGCAGAAAGTGAAAGAGCTGAATATAATATATTTATGGAAATATTAAAGGATTCTGTAGAAGGTTTTGTAAAAAGTAAAATTGGAGATGTCAAAGAAACTAAAAAGAATTTAAATGTAGATAAATGCACTGAAGTATTAGACAGATTAGATGAATTAACAGATATTTTAAATTCTAAAAAGACTGAAATGAATGTTAGACTTTTTTATATAAACAGTAGCCAAATAAAAGAAGATATAAACAAAAGAATTGGAGAAGTTAGAAAATTGATGCTTACAAGAATGGGAGATTATTGTATTGATCGTACTGATGAATTAGAACAACAAAATAAAGAAAAAATGGATAAATTAAAAGAGGAAACAACCAATATTGATCAATATAAAAATTTATTCGATTTACTAGCAACTATTCCAGATTTTGTTAAAGTTAAAAATGAAGAATTAAAAAATGTAGATAAAATTTTGACAAAAATTGAACAACAAAAATTCGATTCAATTAAAAGAGTTGAAGAACTTTTTAGAAAATTATTAAAAAGTTGGATGATTCCAAGTCAAATTCAAGATGTCGCAAAATCAAGTAGCGAAAATTTAGAACTTAAGAAAGCAGAATATATTGATATTCTTAAAGAAAGTCAAGGAAATTTCAAAATCGAAATTCAAAAATTGGAAAAAACTTTCGATTATATTTCTAAAGTAGATAACTTCACAGAAGAATTTGAAGGAAGAAAAGTGTCAAATATTATTCAAGATTTTAATGAAGCTGTTAACAAAGCAAAAGAACACCAAAATCAAATAAAAAAAGAAATGAAAATTTTACATCCAGAAAAGGCAAAAGAAATAGATGAAGGTACCGAAGATTTACCTGAATTTGAAAAATTAGGAAATATTTTTAATGATTTCCAGCCTTTTAAAATACTATGGAATGAAGATACAAATGTTATGATAGAATATCAAAATAAAGTAGAACAAAAAACTTTATTAGAATTAAAAGAATTAGTACCAAATAATGATAAAAAAAGTACAAAAGAAGTTTTTGTATATGTAAAAGATTTAGAAGAATCAAGAATGAAAATAGAAAAAGTCCAAAAAGAAAATCCATATGATACAACTTTAATAAAATTAATTGAACAATTAAAAACAAAATTAACTTATTATGAAAGCTTTAACTGGGTAATTCAATGTTTAAATAGTGCTTGTTTAAAAGAAGATGATTGGAAAGAAATAAGAAGAATAATGAATAATAATAATATAGATGGTAAATGCAAATTAATAGAATTAGAACAAATGAAAATAGAGCAATATCATGACCAAATAGAATTAATAAAATCAAAGGCATCAAGACGTGCTGGATTTGTTGCCAAATATAAAGAATTATCAGCTAAATATGCATGCATTATTATGGAGCCAAAAGATGAAAGGAAATTAGGATTAAGTAGAATTGATGATGTTTTAGTTTTACTAGATGATGTTAGTAATGATTTAGTAAATATTATTGGTAATCCAGTAACACAAAGTGATCCTAAATTAAAAAATGAAACTAGACAATTAAATGAAAAAATTAAAAATGTTCAAATTATTTTGGAAGAAGTTATTAAATTTCAATTCAATTATTTATATTTAGAGCCAATATTCAATGCTGATGAAGTAAATAAAGCTCTTACAGCGGAAAAAACAGTTTTTAAAAAAGTTCATGAATTTTGGAGAGGTTTTATGGATCAATTTGAAGGATGTGCTTGGGAATTGGCATCATTTATGGAAAAAGAAAATTTCAACAATTTAAATAAAAATTTAAATGATAATAATAAACAATTACAAGAAGTTATTAAAAATCTGCAAGAATATTTGAATATAAAGAGAACAGAGTTCCCAAGATTTTACTTTGTTTCTGATGAAGATTTACTTAGAATTTTGGCCCAAAGTAAAAATCCTCTACTAATTCAGCCTCATATATCTAAATGTTTTGAAGGTGTAAATCATGTTAATTTTAATGAAAGTAATACAATAATTGAAAGTTTAGTTTCAGCAAAAGATGAGGTTGTTCCTTTAATTGAACAAATTAATGTTGTTAGTGATGTATGTAGAGGAAATGTTGAAGTTTGGCTCGGAAAATTAGAACAAAGTATGATAGAAACAATGAAAAAATTATCAAAAGAAGCTCTATTTGATTTAGATAAGAAAAAGAGAATTGATTGGATAAAAGAAATGCATTGGCCTGGACAATTAATTCAAATTATAGATCAAGTAACTTGGACACAAGGTGTCGAATCTGGTATATTAGAAAATAAATTAAAAGACTTTTTAGACAAATTAGAATTAGAACTTTCAGAAGTAGTTGATTTAGTCAGAACTAATATTTCATCATTATTAAGCTTAACTTTAAGTGGATTGATTGTTATAAGTGTACATGATAGAGATATAGTAGAAAAATTAATTAGAGAACATATAGAAAAAATAACTGATTTCGAATGGAAAGCAGAAATGAGATATTATTTCCATTTTCCTGATGAAGACAAAGACAAAAGAAAAAAGAAAAAGGAAAATTATGTCCCAATAACAGTATCAATGATTACCACAACTTTAAATTATGGATTTGAATATCTTGGAAATATTACAAGATTAGTTATAACTCCATTAACAGATAGATGCTTTAGAACACTTTTTGGTGCTTATAATGTAAAATATGGTGGTGCTCCAGAAGGTCCAGCAGGTACTGGAAAAACTGAATCTGTAAAAGATTTATCAAAATGTGCTGGGGTTATGTGTAATGTATTTAATTGTACCGAAGGTATCAAAATACAAGGTATGTCAAAATTCTTCAAAGGTCTAGCTTCTTCAGGATGTTGGTGTTGCTTCGATGAATTTAATAGAATTGACACAGAAGTTTTATCAGTTATTGCCCAACAAATTTTAACTATTCAAAATGCTTTAAAGGCACATTTAGAATTCTTCTATTTTGAAGAACATGAAAAAATTGCTCTAAGAGATACTTGTGCTATTAATATTACTATGAATCCATCATATAGTGGTAGAAATGAATTACCAGATAATTTAAAAGCCTTGTTTAGACCTTGTGCTATGATGGTCCCTGATTATTCTCTTATTGCTCAAATAAAATTATATTCATTTGGTTTCCAAACTGCTAAAAGCTTATCATTTAAAATTGTATCATGTCTTAAATTATCTTCAGAACAATTATCATCTCAAAATCACTATGATTTTGGTATGAGAGCCTTAAATGCCATTTTGGTGGCTGCTGGTAAAGAAAAAAAGAATAATCCAACTTTCCCTGAAGACAGAATTTCTTTACGTGCAATAATAGATGTAAACTTACCTAAGTTTACTTCAAATGATACTCCTCTATTTTATGATTTAATTCATGATTTATTCCCTTCAGTTGAGCCTTTAGAAATAGATTTATCTCTCTTAGATAATATGATTATAGAAAAATGCAAAATGTTGAAATTGCAACCAACTGAAAATTTCAAAAAAAAATGTATAGAATTATATCAAACAATGAATGTACGTCATGCTCTTATGATAGTTGGAAGAGCTGGTATGACTAAAAGTAAAGTTATTTTGACTTTAAAGCATTCAATATCCGATTTACCTGTAGAAAAAGGATATAATAAAGTAGATGTAACTATTTTAAACCCAAAAAGTATAGAACAAAAACAATTATATGGATTTTTCACTGAAGCAAAAGAATGGAAAAAAGGTTTATTGCAAGTGAAAATGAGTGAATTATGCGAAAAACCAAAAGAGCAATTAAAATGGCTTGTTTTTGATGGTCCGGTTGATACATTATGGATTGAAAATATGAATTCTTTATTAGATGATAATAAAAAGTTATGCTTAGAAGATTCTTCTTCAATATTTTTAGCAGATAATATGAATATTGTTTTCGAAGTAGATGATTTAAAAGAAGCATCTCCAGCAACAGTTTCGAGAAATGGTATGGTTTTGTGTGAGCAAGATACAATAAGCACTGATGATTTAATATTATCCTATATTGTAGAATTACCTAAAAAATATTTTAATGAAAAATTAATAAATCAATTCCAAGATAATTCAATATGGATTACAAACACTGTTATTGAATATTTATTTAAAGATAATGTAGAATGGGGCTTACCCTGTGATAAATTCCACTTAGTTAATAATTATTTAAGAATATTCGATTGCTATATGAGAGATTATAAAAATCCAGATGAAATTTTGCCTGATGACAGAAAATTAAATATGAATAAATTAGATGATTTAATAATATCAAGTGTTATATTGGGAATGCTAGGACCAATAGTTAAAACTCAGAAACTACAAACTTTCTTATTCGATTTGTGTCTTGGAAATGATGTAAATAAAGATTATAAATTAAATTTCAACGGAGAATTTTCAACTAATAAATATAATTGGGAACCAAGAAGAATAAATACTAACATTCATCAATTGGAAAATATATGGGACTTTGTTTTCTTAATTGAAACTGGAAATTGGCATAAATGGATGGAAATGCCTGGAAGACAAGAATTCAAAGTTACTGATTCTCTTAAATTTAATGAATTAGTAATACCAACAACAGATACTTTGAAAATGTCATGGCTTGTTACTTCAGTGGTACCAAATAAAAAGCATTTATTATTAACAGGTTCTACTGGTACTGGTAAAACTTTAACTATTATTTCAACTTTACAAGAAAATTATGATAATGATTATTACTGCTATATTAAAACAAGTATGACTGCTCAAACATCAGCTAAATTTACCCAAGATGCTATAGAAAAAAAATTACAAAAAACATATAGGAAATTTTCTCCAAATGGAGGTAAAAAAGGTGTTATTTTTGTAGATGATTTAAATATGCCTCAAAAAGAGAAATATGGTGCTCAACCTCCCATAGAATTATTGAGACAATGGATGGATTATGGTGGATGGTATGATTTAAATAGTGATAATAAAGATTTCGTAAATGTTGTAGATGTTTCATTCCTTGCTTCAATGGGTTCCATTTCCACAGGACGTACAGTAAGTTCCAGATACCTTCGTCATTATTTAATTCATTATGCAGATACTTATAGTAAAAAGACAATGATAAATATTTATTCAAATATAACCCAATGGTTCTTCTTAAAAACTAAACAACCTAATTTTACAAATGCTGTTACTAATTTCAAAGATCAATTAATAAATTCTGCAATTATGATGTATCAAGAAGTTTCTTCTTCATTTAAAGCAACTCCAGCAAAAACTCATTATCAATTTAACTTAAGGGATATAAGTAGAGTTTTCCTTGGTATATCTAGAGGTAATGCAAGAACTATAAAGGATGAGGAAGATCTTATAAAACTATGGATGCATGAATGTGAAAGAGTTTTCAAAGATAGATTAGTTGATGAAAAAGATAGAGCTATATATGATGAAATTTTAGGAAAAGTAATGAAAATTTCAATGAGAAGAGAAAATACTTATAAAGAAAAAACAATTTTATGGGGTGATTTTGTTCCTATGATATATATTGATAATGACCCAAAGAAAGGAGCTATAGAAGGACAATATTGTGAATTAGACAATGAAGAAATATTAAAAAAAACATTAAATGATAAATTAGAAGCTTATAATAATTCTCCTAAAGGTGAAAATAGTGCAGGAAATTTAAATTTAGTCTTATTCAATTATGCAATAGAGCATTTATCAAGAGTCTTAAGAATTATTTCAACATATAATGGAAATGCAGTCTTAGTCGGTGTCGGAGGATCAGGAAGAAAATCTTTAACTGTTTTGGCCACTTTTGTTTATGGATATACTTTATGGAAATTTGAAAATGATTGGACTGGAACCTTGAAACAAATGATGAAAGAATTAGGAAATAAAGAACTTGTATTTTTAGTCGCTGATGATCAAATTGATGATGAACAAATCCAAGATTTGAATAATATGCTAAATAATGGTGAAATTCCTAATTTAATAGATTCTTCTGATTTACAAATTATTAAAGATAACATACCTGCTGAATTTACTCAAGGTAAAAAATTAACCAATGATCAAGAGACAATGACAGCATTTATAGAAAATTGTAAAGCAAAAATACATTTTGTTATATGCTTATCACCTATAGGAGATGCTTTCAGAAAAAGAATATTAACTTTCCCTTCACTAGTATCTTGCACAAATATTGATTGGTACTTATCTTGGCCAGAAGAAGCTTTACATTCAGTTGCTAAATTCTATCTTGATGGAACAAAAGAAATTGATAGTTCAATGATGGATAGTATTATAAATATATGTGTAGATATGCAAAATAGAGTTATTTCTTATTCAACAAAATATTATCAAGAACTCAGAAGACATAACTATGTCACTCCAATGAGTTTTATTGAATTATTAAATATATTCAAAGATTTATTACAAAAAAGAACAATAGAAATAAAAAATGAAATAGATAGATATGCAAATGGTCTTATTATTTTAGCTGAATCTGAAAAAACAGCAGCTGAAATGGGGGCTTATATCAAAGAATTAGAGCCTCAGTTAAAAGAACAACAAGAAAAAGCAAGTAAACAAATGATAGCATTAAATGAGTTAAAAATACAATTGGAAAAAGATGAAGAAATAGGTAAAGCAAAAGAAGCCGAAGCCCAAATAGTTAAAAAAGAGGCAGAAGAACAAAGTGCTATAGCTAATGAAAAAGCAGCTATTATGGAAGCAAAAAAAATAGAAGCCGAATCAAAATTGAATGAAATTAAACCAGATGATGTCTTACAAATTAAAAAATATAAAGTTGATAACACAATGATGAAATTTAGTTATTTCTTATGTATGTTATGTCTTACTAATCCTAAGCCAAAACCATCTAAAGCAGAAAATCCAAAAGATCCACCTGTTTATAACTATTTTGACCACATTTGTAAAAATAAATTAAATAAAATGAGTGGTACAGAATTTTTGAAATTTTTGAAAAAGTTTGATTCTACTAAAATGCCATTGGAACAAATGAAAGAATTAAGAGAGAAATTAGAAGCTCTAACACCTGAAGAATTTGACCCTGCTAAAAAATCTCTTGCTATGAAAAATATATTCGATGTCATAAAAACACATAATGAAATATTTTTCATTAACCAAGATTATTTGCCTTTAAAAAGACAGGCAGAAGAAAGTAATGAAAGATTAAGACAAGCTGAAGCTTCTCTAAAAGAGATCCAAGACAAACTTGCCGCAACTTTAAAGACAAAAGAAGAAAAGGAAAATGAAATAGCAGAAGCTAAAACAAAAATAGAGAAATTAGAAAAGAAGAAAAATCAATGCAGTACTAGATTAAAGAATGCAACTATATTAAATAGTTCTTTAGGTAATGAAAAAGAAGAATGGAAAAGAAAAAAATTAAGTTTGGAATCATTTGCAAAGAATATTATTGGAGATATTTTAATTTCTTCTGGTATTATTTCATATTTAGGAGCATTTACAAAAGCTTATAGAGAACAAATTATTTATGATTGGGCTAAAAAGATAAAAGATGATAAAATACCAATTTCCTTTGGAGGTGAAAATCAATCTGCAAATGACATAATGAGAGGAATTATTGGAGATGATATGGAAATTGAAACTTGGAAAAGTCAAAATTTACCAAATGATAATTTCTCAACAGATAATGCTTTGATTATGTCTCAAAGTAGAAGATATTGCCTTTTAATTGATCCTCAAAACCAAGCATTGCAATGGCTAAAAGAAAAAATAAAGCAAGAAACAGAAGCTAGATTAGCACTTGAAAAACAAGGAAAAAGAAAAATGGAAGAAAAAAAGAAAGAAAAGAGAAAAGATGGAGGAACAGGAGCCCATTATACAATTAAGCCAACAATGGATAATAAAACTTTATGTGATGTAACTTCTGATTGTGTATATAAAGGGCAAAGTTTAATCTATGAAAATGTAGGAGAAGAATTAGCTTTAAGTATTTCACATTTATATAAAAAAGAATTTTATAAAGATGGAGATGCACTTTTTGTTAATATTAATCAAAAGCCTGTTGAAGTAAATGAAAATTTCCGATTCTATATAATTACTCAATTACCAAAACCACATTATTTACCAGAAATTTGTGTTGCTTTAACTTTAGTCAATTTCACTGTTACAGAAGAAGGTTTACAAGATCAAATGTTGAATTATTTAGTAGAAAAAGAAGACCCTACCCTAAGTGCTTTGAGAAAAAATTGTATTGATACAAAGAATGCTTCTGAAAGAAAGAAAAAAGAAATAGAAACTGAAATATTATTCCAATTAGATGAAAGTAAAAAAAATGCTACAGAAGATAATACTATTTTAGATAATGAAAAATTAATTGATCAGTTAAAGCAATCAAATCAAACAAGTATAGCTATGGCTCAAACTTTGATAAAACAAAGAGAAACAGAAAATAAAATTACCCAAAAAAGAAATTTCTTATCACCTGTATCAATTCATGTAGCACAATTATTCTTTACAGTGTGCGATTTAAGTTCAATTGAACCCGTATATCAATATTCTCTTAAATTCTATAGAGATATTTTCGGTTTGGCAATAAATTCTACACCTAAAATTGAAGAAAAGAAAGGAGAAACTAAATCAAAAGAACAAAAAGAAAAAGAGGAATTAGAAAGACTTGAAAAATTAAAATTAAATTTCAATTCTATTTTATATGATAAAATATGTATGTCTCTATTTGAAAAAGATAAATTAGTTTTCTCATTCTTAATGAATACAAAATTAAAAAGTATTCCAATGACAGTTGAAGAAAAGGCTGAATTTAATAAGCAAATAAGATTCTTAGTTACAGGAGGATCAGGGAAAGAATATGAAACTCCTAACCCAACTGCAAATGATCCTGATCATTGGATTAGTACAGTTCAATGGAATAGTATTTGTGAATTATCACAAGAAATAGAAATATTTAAAGATTTAGATAGGTCATTTATTGAAAAAATAGATGAATGGAAACAATGCTTATATACCGCTTTAACACCATTTGAACAAACTTATCCACAACCATTTGATAATTTGACCGATTTCTTCAAATTAATCATTTTAAGAATATTACGTCCTGATAAAACTGTTGGCTCACTTAAAAAATATATTTCAGAAAATATTGGGGAAAAATATGTTGTTTCACCTGTATTTGATATAGGAAAAGCCTATGATGAAAGTAGAAATAAAACTCCTATATTATTTATTATTTCACCAGGTGCCGATCCATTGATATTAATTGATAAATTATGTAAAAGAGAAGATAAAGATTTTGAGGATAATGTAAGAACATTATCATTAGGACAAGGACAAGAAAAAGTTGCTGTTGATGCTATAGATAAAGCTCAAATTAGAGATCAAGAAAAATGGATTTTATTACAAAATTGTCATTTAGCTAAATCATTTATGACTATGCTAGAGAAAAAAATAGATGAAATTGTTGAAACTGGTTCATCATTTAGACTTTTCTTAACAGCTTTACCTAGCAAAGTTATTCCAATTTCAATAATTCAAGATTCAATTAAAATTGTAAATGAACCACCTAGAGGATTGAAACAATCTTTACAAAGAACATTTAATACTATAGATGAAAATTATTATGATAAAGCTCCTAAACCAGTATTATTCAAAAGATTTGCATTTGGATTTGTATTTTTCCATGCAATGATTTTAGAAAGAAGAAAATATGGTCCATTAGGTTGGAATATTCCTTATGAATTTTCAAATAGTGATTTATCAATTTCTTTAGCACAATTAAAGAACTTTTTAGAAGATTATGATGACATTCAATATACTGCTATGAATTATATGATAGCAGAAGCAAACTATGGAGGAAGAGTTACAGATCCTGCTGATAGAAAACTTATTGCAATATTATTTAAAGATATATGTTGTGAAGAAATTTTAGATGATAAATATTTATTTAGTGGATTGCCTGAATATCCAGTACCTCTTGATGGAACTTATAAAGAACATGAAGAATTCATTAATACAAAGATTCCTTTGAATTCAACTCCAGAAGTATTTGGTCTTAATGATAATGCAGATATAACTTGTGCAATTTCTGATACTAATTCACTATTTTCTACAGCATTATTAACATTACCTAGAACTGTATCAGCAAAAGCCGGTAAGAGTACGGAAGATCAAGTAAAAGAAAGAGTTATTGAAATTTTGAAAAAATTACCTGAAAAATATGATGTTGACGATGTAAGAATGAAACATCCTAATAAATTAGAAGAAAGTCTTAATTCTGTATTACACCAGGAATTAATGAGATTTAATAATTTATTGGGTATTACTAGAACATCTTTGAAAAATATAAAAGATGCTATAGATGGAAATGCAGTTATGACAAATGAAATTGAATCAATGTTGCAAAGCGTATATGATAATAAAACACCAGAAAAAATTAGTAAAGTATCTTATCCTTCAATGATGCCTTTTAGTTCATGGGTTAATGATTTCTTGAAAAAAATGGAATTTTTGCAAAAATGGATTGATAATGGAATTCCAACTACTTTCTGGATTAGTGCTTTCTACTTTACTCATTCATTTTTGACTGGTGTTTTACAAAATTATGCAAGAAAAAATAATATTGCCATAGATGAATTAGTATTTGAATTTACAGTTATGAGTGATATAAAAGAATATGATCTTACTAAGAAACCCGAGGAAGGAGCCTATATTTATGGATTTTATATTGAAGGTGCCAGATGGAATACAGAAACAAGATTATTGGATGAATCTTTGCCTAAAGTCCTTTTGCCAGAAATGCCTCATGTATGGTTCAAACCTACTAAAAAAGACGAAAATAAAAAAGAAGTTGATTATTCATGCCCTGTATATAGAACAAGCAGAAGAAGTGGAGAATTATTGACAACTGGACAATCAACTAATTTCTTAATTAATATGGATCTTCCATTTGATCATGATAAATATAATTCCGAGCATTGGACTAAAAGAGGAACTGCAGTAATTTGTTCACTTAATGAATAAAACTTATTATTATTAATTAAATATTTAGTTTAATAATATATAATATAATATCCCTATATATAAAGCTAACTTTAATTCTTTGTGACAAATAAGCTAAAATTAATAAAATATTTATTTTAATTAATTTTATTATTATTTTTATTTTATAATAATATAATAATTATTTTACAAAATTCAATTTTTATGAATCATTTCAAAAACAAAGACCACTTTTGGTTTCTTCTCGAAAGAATTCC
>JAJJKT010003312.1:0-13450 GCA_023805755.1 Eremoplastron rostratum | reverse complement strand
TGCAAATCCCAGCATAAATAATTTCCATGTATGCTCCTGAAAAACTTTTGTTTAAGTTCCGGCTTTTGTTTTTTGGCACATATTGTAAATACCAATCTATCAATCAGATATTAATAAAAAATATTTAATAAATTAAATGAATAAAATAATTAATGAAAAATAATTAATAGATAAGAGATATATATATCATTTTAAATGTTTTTCATAAAATAATAATGACAACAACAAATAATATAATTAAAATAATTAATATTATCTAGTTAATATTTAAATTTATTTTGTTTAATAAGAACAGTCTTCTCTACAAACATTATCAGCACAAAGACTTTTCAAATCTCCACAAACAACAGAACTAGTACAATCTCCATATTCACGAGCGCATGCATTATTAGCACATAGATATGGATAACTGGCTGGGCATGTTCTCACTCTTCTGCAATATACTTCATTATCAACACAATCCAAATCAGGGCATACAACTTGATCAGGAGAAGGGCAAGTTACAGTTGATGGGCAATAAAAAGCATAACTAGTTATAGTTTGATCAGCACATCTTATTTTATTAGAGGGTAATACTGGTGTTACTGGGCATAAATCATAATTATCTTTACAACTGAGATCTGCACAGAGGACTTTTCCAATCGGGCAAACCCTTTGATTTGGTGCTATGGAAGTATTTTTTCTACAAATACCATCTTCATAGTATGCTATATCTTGACCCATTTTTTGGCATTTTCTCGTCTTAAAATAAGGACACATATCTGGTCGATTTTCAGGAACGCAATATTTCATATATGAACATTTAATATATCCTTCTGGGCAATCACATTCCACTCTAGATTTAACACATGTATCCACTTTATTAACTTTGCATTTAAATGGTTTTTCTTTGCTACATTCATTTGGAGGATCTATGCATCCATAATAACTTTCAGCACATTGATTATTAGGGCATAATATAGAAGCTGACCCTTTGCATGTTTTTTTAGCATATTTAACTGATATTTCTTCTCCATATTTTTCATCATCAATGAAAATATTAAATACATAAGTACCTGCATAGTCGGGAATAAATGATATTGTATATGTACCATTATTGTTATCTTTTAAATCTCCGCCATTAATTTCTGTACTTCCTGTATCAACATATAAATTTGAAGATACATAGAATTCTTCACCTCCTTTTGTTATTATATTGTTATATATATCATAACATTGGAATGTAAAGCTAACTTCTTTTGAAGTTACTATTCCATCTAATTGAGTTAAGTCAAAGTGTGAATTATCTTCAGCTCTGCATGGTCCTGGTACAAATGTGAATATTGGTAAAGGTTGTCCATCATTTACTGTTGTTATTTCTTCTCCTTTATAGTACATATGTAATTGATATGAACCTGCTTTATGAACATCTAATTCATAATCTAATTTTCCAAATTTACCTTCATATTTATCTTTTTCATATTCAGAAGAATCTACAATTTTTCCATCTAATGATAATTCAATTTCTAAATCATTAGACAAAGCATCATTTAATTCATTTCCATACATATCAGTTCCTGTAATAGTGAATTTAGCAGTATCAGTAACAGGAATATGATCAGGGTCAAAAGTATATTGTAAATAGAATAATGAATATCCTAAAGGAAGGCACACTTGATTATATTGAGCAATTTGTTTTGAATTTGCATAGACTTTAATGATATAATTTCCTGCATAAATATATTTATCTTGAGCTGTAGTAATTATTTCATATTCATTATCACATTCATATAATTCATTTTTTCCATTTTTCCTAACAGAATATTGTTTAGTAAATTTCTTGTCTGAATCTAATGGTCCAGTAACAATTACTTCATATAAATGACTATAATTGCCATCAAAGCATTCTCCTTTCTTATCAAATGTATATAATTGCATATCTAATACTTCTCCTACAGTAATTCTTTCTTTATTTTTAGATACTATTTGAGTTTGATCGAATTCAATGTCTGTTTTAATATGAACAATGATATTTTCTGGGAAGATATATACAGCATTTTCTCCATCATTATATAAAACATTTATATTCATAACTTTTGGAGGATATTTGGGATATAATTGTATCTTATAAGTTTGTTCATCTGGTAATAAAGTAATAGATTCAACTTTTAATGGAGTGTCATTATTTAAAAGAGTTAAATAATGTTCATCAACAATATCATGTCTTCCTTCGAATGAATTATTAAATTTATCTGCTAAAGTAAATGAAATATAAAATGGGTCATCTACAGGAACAGCTTCATTTTCTTTAGGTTTACTTATAGTAACAGTATATTTTTGATGAGGAACTTTATCAGGATAAACATAATAATTGGCAGGACCTACATCTTTTTTCTCTCCATTTTCTGATTTTGGATCAGTTAAAAGTACTTTCATAATATTAGGACCTTTTTTCTCTGAATAAATAGTAATAGTGTAAATTCCATAATCAGACCCTGCTTTGGAGACTTCTTCTTTAAATGATTTATCTTCATTCACTATTTTAATTAAAACATCATTATCAATATCAATATCATCATTATATAATAATCCTTGGGCAGTTCTTAATTCTAAAGTAAATTCTTCATAATTTCCAGCAATGAAAGAAGTATTTTTGGGTGTTAAAACACATTTTTCAATAACATATGGACCATTTCCATGTTTGTCATCTCCATTAACTACTATTATATTATAATAGAATGAAGCTTCTCCTAATGTAGTATTAACTTTATATGTTAAATCATAAGTTCCTTTTACTAAATGTTGATATATATGAATATATTCTTCATTTTCATTGAAATCTAGTCTGAAATAAGAAGTTAATTTAGTTACATTGAATTGAATTTCAGACATATAATTTCCTGACATGAGAGGATTTAGAACTTTTGAATCACTTGGTATTGTTGAAATAAAGTTATTATATTTATCATATAAAGTAACATTTAATAGTAATGATTCATAAACATCAACAGAGAAACTACTTTGATTTTTATATTGAATAAATGAACCTTTAACTTCACGGGTTAAAATAGATTTAGAAGGATCTGGTTCTCCAGGATAAACATCAATAACAACATTAGAAGTATCAACTTTATCTTTTCCATCATAAATAACAGTTACATAAACCTTTCCTACTATACAAACTGGAGTATTAGAAGTATATACTGGTTTTGTAAGTATTTTATCTATTGCTCCTTTTGATGTATGCTCTTCATTTTTAGGATCAATAAATGTTGCTTGGAATTTATTAAGGTAATCATTGATATAGAGGGCATTTCCATATTTATCAAAGGCTTCTATGATTACTGCGGGTTTACTTCCTGCTTGAATAGGAGTAGCTTTGGCTTCAACTATTGTTTTAGATAAATCTATAGCTCCGGGATGAATAACGAAAACGGATTCATTTGGTAAATATAATCCATGTGGACCTGATTTATCTGTACTTACAACATATGTTCCAGCTTTTGTGGCAGGGACGGTGTATTTTCTCTTTCCAGTAGCATCATCTGTTACTGAAGTTGTTTTATCAACTACATTTCCTCCCTTATAAGCTACTTGAATTCCTACTACTTCTTGAATAGTTTCTGCTAAATTATTATATTGATCATAAGATTTAACTTCAAATACATAATTTGTATCAGCATTTCCATCAATTAAAACTGCACTTGATTTACCATCTTTATAATATTCTTCTAATATTTTTGTAACAACAACAGCATCAGGTGAAACTTCCATTTTTGGTTTTAAATTTTTAACTAATTCATCATTTACATATACTTCTAAAGGACATTCTTCTAATTTAGGATATGTATTAGCTTTTTGTGTAGTAACAGTTATATAATATACTCCCATTGTTCCTGCTTTTTCTTCAATGAAATTAAATGTTTTATCTTCTTTGTTACATGATTTAATTGTAAATTTAAGATCTAAAGGCCAATAATTCTTTCTAATATTTTTTGTTGTTCTTAATTCTATTATCATATATCCAGTATTTCCAGCTACAAACTTCAAATTTTCTTCAATAATATGTGTATTTTGATAATCTACAGGTTCATTTGAACCACCTTTACCATCTCCTTGTAAAGTTATATTATATACTAATCTATCTTTTCCATCAGTAAATATTAAATCATAAAATCCTCCAACTAAAGCATTATATGGATCTTTTCCTGGAATATCATTTATAACAAATTCAGCATATTCTTGATTAGCAGTTTCATTATTATTTAATTTGAAATAATATTCAGTTGATTCACTTTGACTAGCTAAATGGGCAGTATATGTCTTTAAAATATTTTCTGGGATAGTATCAATCTTATTTCCATATTTATCTCTTGGATATAATCTATAAATAGGTTCTTCTTTTTTATTTTTTTCCACAGCTCCATCTTTCAATTCTTCAAAATCATTCTTAGAATATTCAAATCTAAATGCATTATTATTTAAGAAATATATATCTTTAGCATTAATTTTAATTCTACAGTAAACACATTTAATTGGTGCAGTATCTATATATCCATAAACATTTGTTGTTCCTCTAACATAAAATTTGCCGGGATATACAAGAACATTTCTACCATCTATTTCTTTAATACTATATTTTTCCATTATTACTTTTGTAGTTTCTCCTTCATTTGTATATTTGACTTGATAAGGAGATGTATCTTTATATCTAATTGCATCTATATAGTTATTATATTTATCATAAGGAGTAATATAAATATACACTTCTTCATCAACCCATCTTTCTCTATGACTAACATCTAACTCACTATTATCAGCATTTTCCTTTCCTGGAGTAAATATTATAGAATATTTTTCTAATGGGAAATATGCACCAACTACTATATGCTCAATTGCAAATGTTGATTTTAATGTGATAATAATATCTCCATTAGGTTGAGCTGAAGGTTCTGCACTCCATGTATGACTTTTTGAGTTATTAACTGGAGCCATTTTTATTTGAAGTAGACCCAAATTAATATTTGTAATTAAATTATCATATTGATCATATAATCTATTTATCATTTGGAATTTATCTTCAACTGAGACGGAACCTAAATATGATTGAGTTATTTCTTCTTCATCTTTAGTCATTCTAAATAATTTAGAATATGCTGGATTTCCTGGTACAACTGTTAAAGTTATTGGAGTAGGAGCATCTTTTTTTTCAATTTCAACAATTGTTTCGAAAGGATTTGATGTTTTATAGCATTTGAATTTGATAAAGTATTGTCCTGGTTTTTCGGCCTTATCTAATTTATAAGTACAATTCTTTTGAGTTGAAGGGAATTTAACAATTATATTTTTGTCTGGTTCTTTATACCAATAATTTTTACGTTTTTCTTCTTCTGTTCTTAATTCCATGAATATCATTCCTTCTTCTCCAGCAACCAAAGTTTTTTCAGTTGGTTCGAAATATGTTTTACTTGAATCAACAGGTCCTGAGCCTTCTCCTGTATAACCTCCAGTTAATTGGATTGGATAAGTTAATTTTTCATTTTTAGTTGTTTCTGTAACAATTAATTTATATCCATCTCCATTAGGTAAATATTTCCATCTTTCTTCATTTTCATCGCCATTTGTTGATTTGCATAAAGTAGATAATTTTGTAAGGTCATTATTTGAGACACATAATTTAACATCAGTAACTACGATTTCAGTTGATACTTTTAAGCTTTCAACTTCATTTTTGTTTGTAATAGGGTTTTCATATTTATCAAAGAATTTAAGTAAGAAATTAGGATTTACAGTTACAGGTAAAGTATTTAGTTCAGTTTGAGACATTTCTTTATTTTCATTTTTGTTATATACCTTTGTTTTACTAAAATCTAATTTATCTGCTCCAATATTAAATTCACAATTTATACATTTAACTCCTTTATTATCATATCCAACTGTAAATTCAACATCTCCTGACTTGGTTATGATTGTTTGACAATAAAAATCTTCTACAAATTTGCTTGTATCACATTTATCAGTAATATCTTGTTTATAATCCTTATTTACTTCATAGTCTACATTAAATTTATCAAAATCATCTTTTGTTGCATTAGTGACTATATTTTCATATATATCTCTTGGATATATAATAAGTTTGCTGGTGTCTCCGGCAATTACACCCTCGGTTTTTTCAATTTTAGCATAAGAGGTATCTGCATAAATTGGTCCACTCCATAATTTATATTTATATTCATTAGGATTGTAATTTGATGTAACTTTCATTGTGGTTACTTTTTTGCATCCATATTGAACATTTAGATATTGATTATCTGAAACATAATTATTTGTTGTTACTGGATATCCATCAATTGATACTCCATTAGTCAATTTCTCTAATTTTTCTTTAGGATATTTAGTTTCATCAAATAAATCAGTAAATAAGTTTCCAAATTCATCTTTTGGTATAAATTTAACAATAGATGGATTAATAACTGTTCCATCTTCAGCTCCTGAATGATAAACTAATTCAGAAAGATTTGGAGAGCATTTAATATGTAAAGTAACAGTTTGAGGAATATTTTTCATTTCATAGGATAAATAAAGAATATTATCATTTTTACCAGTTGTTGCTTTCTTTTGTATAACAAATAATTTCATTTGTCCATTTTTGTCTCCTTGTTGTTTTTCAATAATAAGGTCATTACTATCTAATCCATATGAATTTGTATATTCCAAAGAATTTATATTTACTTCATAATTCCATCTGAGGCCATCGCTTCCTCTAAATTCAATATCAATTTGATATTTTTCTCCAGCCACACCATCTATATATGTTGGTTTAACAAATGTTTTACTTATGTCATAATTTTTATGAATTGATACATCTTTTTCTCCCATTAAATAAAGAGGGTATTTAACTAAATCTCCATCAATTGTAACTTCTAAATTGTACAAGGCTTGAGGTAATTTTTTGAATTCAGTATCACAATCTTTATGAGAAATATAAATATAATCATCTTTATTTGAAACATCTAATTCCCAACTATTAATATCATTATAAGTCATTATACATGATGAACTTATTTTTTTATCATAAAGAGTGATTCTTTCTCCAGCTTCAGTATATAGATATAATTTATAAATAGGACATACTTCTAAATTATTTATATTGGTTTGAACAGATGTAAGCATTAAATTTTCATTTCCATCTCCAACATCATAATATAATTGACTTGTTTTTAAATCAATTTTTTGATAAGATACTGTAATATCAACTTTATTTTTAATTTGTTGTCCATCATATGTTACAGAAACTTTATAATTGCCTATTTCCTTATATATATATAAATATTTTAATTTATTCTCTGAAGTTATTGAATTATGTTCATAATATAAATCTTTATCTTTATGAGTAATTACTTTTAATTTATCTTTTTCTTGTAATAATTTTCCTTCTATTATTCCTAGATTAACTCCATATCTATCTAATAATGTAACTAAAACTGTTGATGTTTCTTGAATTGTGTATTCAGTTTTATCAATAGACCAATATGATTGAGATACATCTACTTTACCTGGAACTCTATTATATATAAATGAATATTTTCTATTACTTTCTAAACAGGTTATATCCCAAGTATGTTTAGTTATGGCAGTGTATATTTTATCAGTGAATAAATAATCTTTATTTGAATCTTTAAATTCTAAATTATATTTAGTTTCATCACTTGCATATTTCTCTGAATTAATACTAATTTGATTTTTTCCAATTACGGATGTAGTAATATAATTTTTATATTTATCTTGTAATTTAAATAAGAAATTGATATCATCATCATTAGAAACACTATTTTTCCAAGTATATTTATCTCCAGAAACAGTAAATTTATCTTTTTCTTCAACTTCTAAATAATAAGCTGGCCCACTTTTTACAATTAATTTTATAGTTTGATTTATTTTATTTGAATCAACTGTTACAGTAAATCCATTGTTATCATTAGATTTAGTACAAATTACTTTAATAGAATATTGCCCTGGTAAATCACCTTTTTCAACTTTATATGAGCAAGAATCTTTATCTTTATTAAATTCTACTTTTATTTTTTCAGAAATATCTGAGAACCAATAATTTTTTCGAATATTATCTTTTGTTCTTATTTCCATTATTGTTTTTCCTTCATCTCCAGCTTGAATAGTAATAGTAGTTGGATTAAAGTTTGTTTTTGAATAATCTGCATCATCAGATGAACCATTATCTCCCCTGACTATTGTTATTGGATAGGTTATTTTATTTTCTGGAATATCTTTGTCTTCCACAATTAATTGATAGTTGTCTCCATTTGTTATATATTGCCATTTATTTATATTATCATCTCCATTAGTTGAGGGACATAAAGTTGCTATTTTTTTAATACCTGAATTTGTTACACATAATTTAATGTCAGCACCAACAAAGGTAGTAATTATATTTAAATTATTAATAAATTCAATATTAGTATAACTATTTTTAAATTGGTCATAGAAAGAAATTTCAAATACTGGATCTTTTTTAGCCTCGACTTCATTTTGTTTATTTTCATCTAAGAAATATTCAGTATTTTTATAATATGTTTTTGTATTTTTAAAATCAAATTGACTGGCAATAACTGAAAATACGCATCCTTTACATTCTATTTCATCTTTAACATAATTTACATGGAAAGCAATATTTCCTATATATGAAATAGGAGTGGTACATTCTATACTATCATAAACATTTTCTTCTTCTACTAATTTTCTTATAATAACATCAATTGCACTAGAATAACCTTCAATTAATTTACAATTTTTTATTGGTGGAGTTTGTTCTTGATCTTCTACTTTTTCGTAGTAAGTAATGAATTGATTCATATCATTCTCATTTAAATCATCAATATCATTTAAATAAACATCTTTTGGATATATAATTATAGTATAATTACTTCCTGCTGCTTGAGAAGTTGTTTGCATTTCAGCATAAGAAGTCTCTGGATCTATTGGACCGCTTTTAATTCTATAGCTAATTGGCTCATCTAAATATTGTGAATTTACTTGAACATTAGTAGAAATTGTTGTTTTATATTGAACTTTTAAACGGTTATTTTCAATATAATTATTAGGTGTTAAAGATACTCCATCTAAAGATTTTGCTGTAGTTAAAGAATTTAAATATTCCTGATTTACTGAATCAAAAGTAATTAAGTTATTATAATTATCAACTGGCTCGAAAGTTAAAATTGGATGATTTATAACATTTCCGTCAGTAGGCCCATCTACTAAAACTAATTTTTTGAAATCTCCTCCTTTAATTGTTAGAGAAACTTTCTGGGGAATTTCTTCTTTATTATATAATATAGTTAAAATATTATCTCCTTTATCAGTTATTTTATTTTGAGTTACTGAAATTAAATATTGCCCTTTTTTATATCCTTGTGTTACTTTAGTTACGAAG
The DNA here is from genome assembly GCA_023805755.1 of Eremoplastron rostratum. Classification (NCBI taxonomy): domain Eukaryota; phylum Ciliophora; class Litostomatea; order Entodiniomorphida; family Ophryoscolecidae; genus Eremoplastron; species Eremoplastron rostratum. Next base: position 4,020 of record JAJJKT010003312.1, on the reverse strand, counting down.
TTATTACCTGATAATCCATATGAATTTTTGAAAGAGAATGAAGATACTGAACCCCAATAATTCCATCTTAAACCATCTTTTGCTCTAAATTCTACTGTAATTGTATTAGCCTTTCCAGCATTACCATCTATGTGAGTTGGAGTAACTAGAGTTTGAGAGATATCTTTATCTTCAAGATTAGAATAATCAGTCTCACCATCTCCTAATAAATATAATTGATAATTTAGAGATTCATCATCTGCAGTTACAGTTAAAGTATAGTCTCCAATTAATAGACTTTTGAATCTTTCTTTGTCTGTAGACTTATATGTAAATTGAATATAATCTGTTTTTTTTGTAGCATCTAAAGTCATAGTAACATCTTTTCCAGTCATTACACAATTGAAAGTTGAGTCTGAAGTGAAAGTGGTTTTAATTCCGTCTGAAGTATATAATATTAAATTATAAAATGGAATTTGAAGAGTATTTTGTATAGTAACTTTTGTATTTGGATTCATTTCCATTGTAGAATCTAATATTATTTGGAATATACTATATTTTAAAGAGAATTGAGGTGCTATAACTGTTAACATTTTTGAACCACTAGCTAGAACATCCTCTTTTTTATAATAGGCATTAACTTCAAAAGTACTTGCCACAGTACATTTCATTCTAAATCTAATTGCATAACTATTTGTAATTTGGTTAAATTCAAATGGATATATTTGATTAGTTTTAGTATCTTTAGCTTCAAATCTTACATTAGTTCTTAAATCTTCTAATTTTCCATCAGTTATTCCCATAAAAGCATTATTACCATCTTTTAAAAATACATCAACATAAGCATATTCATTTATATTACGATTATTATACAATAATTTATAATAAGAATAAGAAATTGAAACAGAAGTTATAATTCTTGATTGATCATATGTGATATAATATTTATTATTGCATGTTCCATCTCTCATGAAAAATATCCAAGTATATATTTTGCTTTCGAAATCAAGTTTATCTCTAAAGTAAAAAGCTTTTTCTGCGGTATTATAACCAATAGAGAATTTTGTAACATCATTACCAAATTGATGGGAATAAATATCGGCGAAATTAGAGAAATAATCTGGTCTTGTTAAAAGATTCCAATTTCTATCATAAATTGTAAAGAAATATTCAAAGTTTCCTCCTTCGGGGAAATCTCCAAGGTATTCATAATAATGCTCTTTGAACTCAGTTCCTGTATGATTAAATAATTCTGGTTCCTTGAATTTTAAATAACAGGCTTCGGCCTCCCCTCCATAAGTACCTGCATATCTTATTATTTGCCCTTTTACTAATAATCTAATTCTACCATTATAAGCTTTTTTTAAAGTCAGATATACTTCATATGTACCAGCAATGGAAAGAGGAACAATTCTATAAGACATACTTCCACTACTTTCTAATTCGATTTTAATATTACTTTTTCCAATATCATAATTATATAAATTATAATCTCCTGTTCTTAATTCAATTGTAGCTATTTTTTCTTCTGAGTTAATTATTAAATTTAAATCCGAAGCCATGTCTATATTTGTTTTTGATATATCTAAATCATGGAAACAAGTTGTATAAGTTGAAATTTTTAATGTATCTACATGATATTTTAAAATTACAAGTTTTTCTTCTACTGTTCCATCTTCTTTATTATATGTTATTTTTAAATGATATTCAAAAGATGATCTTCTTATAATATTATCGGAAGGTGTTCTTTTTTCATTAAATATTCCTATGTATTGTTTACCACCGTCGGTATATACTTGAGCTTCAAATTTTCCAAAGCTATATTCATAGTCATGAGGACTATATACTTCTACCTTTATTCTTGAGGCATCAAAATCTTCGGGATAAGCTTTATATTTAGAAATTAAAACACCTTGTGAATCAATTAAATCTAAACTTGTTAATTTACCCTTTGCATCATTTCTATATTGTATTTCTTCATTCATATTAACCCATTTTTTAGTATAGTAATTAAATATTTTTGCACCATTTAAGGAGAATGAAGTACTAGATACATAAAAAATATTTATTTTTGCTTTAACAGTTGTTTTTGTCGTTTTCCCTTTTGGTGTTAAATATCCATAAAATTGGTAAACTCCAGGTTCTGAAATTGTAAATGGGCAAGAATAATAATCTCCACTATTTTGAGGAGTATCGGTATATGTTTTAGAAGTAGGAGATGTTCGTTTTGTTTGACAAGAAAAGTCATATTCTTCTAAAGAAATAAAAGTATTAATATTCATTAAATTTCCTTTTCCATCTTTAAAATAGCATTTGTAATTAACTGTTTCTCCTTTCTTCAAAGTTGGAGCAGCTGTATATTCTTCTATTGTACAATACGAATTATCGGTGCTAACACCACCAACAATAACACTGAATTTAATTGTTTCTGACATATAACCATTCTTAACAATTTGATAATCTCCTTTCTTTGTTATAGTTATAATTAATTGGTAATGACCATTAAATTTTTTCATTGAAAGAGTAGCTGAATTTGCTACAGCCAAAGAAAACCCTGTAGTAGATAACATTGCACTGGAAGAATCTCCTACATCGGCATAATTTCCAAAACTATCTAGCAAATCAAAATCAAGAGTTATTGTAAGTGAGCCTGATTTTAAAAGAAAGACTTTATCTGAACTTCCATAAATTAAAGTTCTAACTCCATTTGATAATTCACTATCTGTACCTAAATTTCCGACTACTCCATCATGACCTATTAAATTAATTTTATTTAAAGCTCCACCAACAATTGTATAAGTTTTTTCAGGTCCTACTCCATGAGAAGATTCAGAGATACCTATTTTATGTTCCCCAAGGACATTGCATGCATTCATTGAAAGGAATAAACTATATTCATCTTTCATTCTGATTTGTAAATTTGAAGCTTGGCAATCTAAAGATAAAGAAAATGAATAAGTCCAAATACCTTGTTTAAAGCAGTGAGGAATGACTTGGCCTTTATTATTTATAAATGAAAATAAATATTGAACAGTTTCACCTGCTTTATATGTATAAGTATCTAATTCTTTATCATTTACATAAAATTTACCGCTCATTTTAGAAATATCGAAATTATCCTCACAAACAAAAGTTCCTAAAACATTTAATTCTCTTCTATTTCCTCTCATATAGCCAGTAAATCCAATATATGCTGTATTTGATTGTAATTCATTATAAAGATCTACACTATAAGAGAAAATTAATTCATTTGGACCAGAATATAAACTTAGTTTTTTATCTACATATATTAATCTGAAATCCCAATTCATATTTTTAGTTGGATCAAATCTTTGAGAATTAAGTTTTCCAGATCTAAGACTATTAGCATCATCATTAGAGCATTCTGAATCACAATATCTGAAAGAAAAACTACTATCATCGGGGTCATTTCTATTTTTATTAAAGTCAAATTCAATAATATAACTTTTAGTAAATCCATAATATCCTATATAATCACTTGTACTAGTAGTTAATTTATTTTTGTTTTTGGAAATAACAATTGTAAATCCTTCAAGGTTTTGCTCTGCACTATTTTCAATTATATCAATTGCCTCTATGCCTGCTTTCAAATGAACTTCGAATCTAGGTTCGATTAAAACTTTTCTTCTATACCATAGTGCTCCTGCACCTTCATAGAAATTTATAGCTGGGACGTAGTTTCTTGCAGCACCTTCTTCAGATGCGGTTGTTTCATCTAAATATGTTTTTCTCATGCCATTGGGGCATGTATCATCAGTGTAAATTGCTTGGATGACTATCATCCATAAAAAAAGTACGAGAAAGCTAAGCTTTGTTTTAGTTTTCATTAGCTTTAAAATTATAATTTAAATTTTTTTTGGGTATTTATTGAAAAATGAAATGAGTAAAAATCTTAAATATTACAATTTAAAATAATTATTTGGATTTTTAAAATTATTAAATTATAATAAAATATATTAAATAAATAGAATTAAACTTTTAGAATGGGGATTGGGGATTGGGGATTGGGGATTGGGGATT
>JAJJKT010003311.1:0-13475 GCA_023805755.1 Eremoplastron rostratum | reverse complement strand
TCCTCTTTTATTTCTTCAGTTTTTACCTCTAAATCTAATTTTTCATTTTTATCATCTAATGGGATATGTTCAATACTTTCATTTTTTTTATCATTTTCTGATTTTAATTTTTCTTCTTCAACTTTATTTTGAATTTCACTACTAATTTCAATAATATTTTCTGGCTCTTTTTTTTCTTCTTCTTTTATTTCCTCTTTATTTTCTTCTTTTTCTTGTTCTTTTGGAAGTTCCTCAGGTATATTTTTTTCACTTTCTATTTTAATTTCTTCTATTTTTACAGATGGTTCAATTTTTTCATTTATATCTTTTATTTCACCATTATTCTCCTCTTCTTTTTTAATTATTTTATTTGGTTCCTCATTAGATATATCAGGAGTTTCTTTTATTTCTTTGTTAATTGTTTGTTCCTCTATTTTTGGAATATTTTTTTCTTCATCAAATTTTATTTCATTTTTTTTATCTTCTTTTAATTCTTCATTAATATTTTGAGTAATAGTTTCATTATTATTATTATCAGTATTAATATTTTCATTATTTTTTTGATAAATTAATTTTTCATTGATTAATATAATTTCATTTTCTTTTAAATTATCGCTTTTTACAGGCTCAATTTTTTCTTCTTCCTTTTTAATTTCTGGAGATTCATTCAAAATATTAGGATTAATTACATTTTCTTTTTCTTCTATTTTTATTTCTAAATCAGGCTTTATTTCACATTTTTCTTCTTTTTCTTCTTTTTTACCAATATTATTATCTTTTGTTTTATTTTCTTCTATTTGATTTATATTTTCTTCTTTTAATTCTTCAATATTTTCTTTATTCTCTTCTTTATTATTTAATTCAGGAATATTTGTATTTTGTTCATTTTCTTTGTTTTCAATTTGATTAATTTCTTCTTTTTCTTTTTCTTCTTCATTATCTTTAATTTCTTGACTTTTTTCTTTTATTTCTTTTGATTCTAATGGAATCTCATTCACTTTTTCTTCTTTTTCTTTGATTTCTATCATGTTATCTTTTTGTTCATCTTTTATATTTTTATTTTCATTTTGTTTTTCATCTAATTTTTCTTTTTCTTCTTCTTTTTTTTCATTTAATTTATCTTTTTCATTTTCATGAATTTCATTTATTTCTTTAGTTTCATTTTCTTCTTTTTCTGGTATTTGATTTTCAGTAATTTCTATATTATCCTTAGTTTCTTCTTCTTTTTTTTCTCCATTTTCAATTTTATCTTCATCTATTTTTTCATCTTTAATTTCTTCTTTTATATCTTTATTATCTTCTTTTTTTTCTTTTATTTCATTTTCAGTTACTTGCTCATTATTCTCCTTTTCTTCCTTTTTTTCTTCTATATTTTGCTCATATTCTTTCGTTTCTAATTTACTATCATCTTTTATTTTATTTATATTTGCTTCATCTTTTTTGTCTTCTAATGGAGTTGGCTTTTCTTTTACAATTATTTCTTTATCAATGTTTTCTACTTTCTTTTCATCTTCTGGAATGTCTTGATTTAATAAATTATTATCAATAGTTTCGATTTTTGGTTCAATAATATTTTCTTCTGGTTTATTAATTTCTTCTTTTATATCTTCCTTTTCAATTAAATCTATATTTTTATTTTCTTCTTTTTGTTCGTTTTCATTATCCAATTTAATTTCTTCTTTTGTTTCAGAAGGAATATTCTCTTCTAATTTTGGACTATTTTTATCACTTATTTCTATTGATTCTTTATTTTCTTTATTTAATTCAGTGCCTAAATTTTCTTTTTTGGTTTCTTCTTCTCCTTTTTCTTTATTTTCTTCCTCTTTTTTTTCTTCTATGTTTTCACTCGGAGTTTTTATTTCTTCTTTTTTTTCTTCTTTTGCTTCACATGTTTCATCTTTTTGGTTTTCAATTTTATCTGATGGAATATTTTCAACAATTTTCATGACATTTTCTTCAGGTTCAATTGTTTCTTCTTTCTTTTCTTCCTTTTTGCTTTCTTCATCTTTTATATTTTCTCCTTCTTTCTCAACATTTAATTCTTTATTATTTAATTCATTTTCATTAATTTGAATATTACATTCCTTTTGTAATGGAGTTTCTAATGTCTCTATTTCGTTATTATTTTCTTTGATATCATTTTTATCATTAGTTTTTTCTTCCTGTTTAACATTTTCCTCTTTAACATTTTCAGATTTTATTTCTTTTTCTTCTTCTCTAGGAACCTCTTTTATCACTTCTTTATTTTCTTCCAGTTTTGGCTCTCCATCTTTTATTTCTTCATTATTTTTAATTATTTCCTTATTTAGTATATTCTCTTTTGGCTCTTCTTCATTAATATTATTCTCATCTTTTTTCATGGTTATTTGTTCTTTATTTTTATCTAATTCTTTTTCTTCTTCATTCCCTCCTTCAGTTTCTATTTTTTCAGTATTATCATCCTTAATTTTTTTTCCTCTTAATTTCGTAGGAACACCTTCTTTTATTTCTATCTCATTAGGTCTTGATTCTCCTGTTATTTCATTTTCATTATTATTTTCTTTTATTATACTTTCTTTATCTTTTTCTTCTTTTATTTTATTTTCTTCGTCTTTTTCTTCTTCTTTGTTTTCTTTTAATTGATTTTCTTTAATCATTTTATTTTTTTCTTCGATTTCTTTCATGGCCTTTTGTTTGGCAACCTTTTTTTCTTTATCCAATTTATTAAGTCCCTTAATAATTTGATGAATTAACTTCTTATATCTATTTTTTTCCTCATTATTTTTTGCATTTTCTTTAATTGTGGTTAAAACTTTTTGTTTATCTTTATCATCTAAATTATTAATAGTATCTGCAATATCATTCATTTTCTTATCCATTTTTTTAATTTTTTTATATTTTTCAATTTGGTTCTCTTTTTCATCTTTTTTCTTATTATCTTTTTCATATAAATCAGAAATAAAATATCCTGTTAATTTATTTAAATCATTTTCATTCATTTCTTCAGGTTTTTTAATTACAACTTCTTCTTGAGTATTTTTATCATCGTCATTATTTTCTTGAATTACTATTCCATAATTATCTTCATTATTAATTTCTTCCTCTGCTTTTTTTAGAGCTTTTTTTTCCTTTATCTTTTTAGCTAAATTTTTTATTTTATTTATATGCTCTAATTTCTTTAATAATATTCTCATTTGGTTATTTTTTTCATCCGTATTTGATTTTTCTTTTATTTGATTAATAATATTATTTTGATTATCACTATTTAATTCTGCAATTTCCATAGCCATTTGTTCTATATTTTTATCATTTTCATTTGTAAATTTATTTGAGTCATCAAATAAATTAGAAATGCATTTATCTACTAATTCTTGTTCATTTATAGTTTTATTGGGTGCTTGGTTTTCTTTTTCAATATTATCTAATTTTTCTTTTTCTTTATTTAATTTTGCTTTTATCCTTCTTGAATATAATTTCATTTTATCCAAATTTTTTAAGAGTTTTTCCAATTTATTTAAATATATTGTATTTTTAGGCTCATTTCCATTCTCAACATTATATTTATTTAATTTTTCTAAAACGGATTTTTTATCTTTATCATTTAGTTTATTTAGTATATTTGCCATATTTTTTATTTTTTCTTCTTTTTCCAAATCGTTTAATGAATTTTGTTCATTTATTTTTTCTTTATCATCAAATATATCAGTTATAACTTGTTCTGCAATATCATCCAATTTTTCTTCAGGCAAGTTTTCTCCTTTATTATTTTCATATAAATTAGTAATTTTGTCTTCTTTATTTTTTTGTTCTTCTTGTTTCTTATTTTTTCTTTCTTTAATTATTTTTGCTATATCTTTTATTTTATTTATTTTCTCTATTTTTTTGAGTAATTTGGGTAAATTATCATTTTTCACATTTTTATCTAAATTTTCAACTATTTTTTTCTGGTCTTCTTCATTTAATTTAGTAACTATATTTGCTATATCATTCACTTTTTCATCTTCTTTTTTCTTACTTAATTTTCCCCTCAATTTCACAGATTTTTCTTCACTTTCTTTGGGCTTATCCTCCTCTTCATTTAATTCAGTACAAAAATCATCAGTTAATTGTTTCAGCTTATCCGGAGCTAATTTTTCCAAAATTATTTCTTTTTTTTGTGGAATTTCTTCCTTTTTATTACATTCAAGTTTTTCATTTTTAGACGGAGTATTGTGTTCGCTTTTTTTTAATAATGAATTTTTATAAGATTCTATTTCTTTTTTCATATTATTTAGCTCATTTAATTTTTTTTCTAAATTATTTATTTCCTCACAATTAATATTTTCTTCATTTACTTTATTTTTTAGTAATTCGATTGCTTTTATTTGATCTTTTGGCTCTAATTCTTTCATTATATTTGCAAAATTATTTATTATATCTTTTACCCTTTCTTTATTTTCACTTTTAGTATTATTTAAATCAATCCAAAAGCTATTTACTAATTTTGCAATTACATCGCCTTGGATTTCCCCTTCTAAAGGTCTTTCACTTTCAACTTTTTCTTTTTCTTTATTTAATTGAATTTTAATCATTTTACCGAAAAATGTTTTCATATTATTTAAATTTTTGACTAAGTTTGATAATTTATTTGCGTTTTCTTTTTGTTCATCATTAATAGCATTGTTTTGAATAATAGATAAAGTTTTATCTTGCTGTTCCTTATCTAAATCTTTTATGGATTCAGCAAACTCTTCAATTTTATTTTCTTTGTTTTCATTTATTAACAAATTTTCTATTGAAGTTTTTGGTTCTTTTTCTAAATAATATAAATCAGAATTAAATTGATAAGCAATATTATTTATTTCTTCGTCTGATAATTTAGATTTTTCATTTTCTTCCTTTTTGCTTTTCATATTATTTACGAATATTTTCATTTGGTTTACTTTTCTCATTTTATTTTTCAAATTTTTCAAAATTTCTTGTTTTTCATCACCCACGGCATTTTTTTCCAAGACATTTAATATCTTATTTTTATCATTTTCATGAAGATTATTTAAATTCTCTGCCATATTATTCATATTTTCTTCTGTTATAATTGGAAGTTGTTTTACTGATTCTTTCTTATTATTTTCTTCCTTTTCTTCAGGTTTTTGTTCTTCTTTAAATAAATCATTTAATATACTTTGAGATAATATATCTATTTTTTCTTTTCCTAATTCCTTGTTTTTTTCTCTATTTATTTTTTTCTTAATAATTCCCTTTAAATATGATTTAATTCCATTCATATTGTTCACTAAATTGCTAACTTTTTCAACTTTTTGCTTTTTATTATCATCATTGGCATTTTCTTCTAATAAAGACAATGCCTTTTTTTGATCATTTTTATTTAAGTCTTTTATCACATTTGCTACTTTATTTATACTTTTATCTTTTTCTTCTTCTTCTTGTTTGTCTGCATTTTCAAACAGATCACCTATAAAATTATTAACCAAATCAGTTAATTTGTCATCATTTAATTCTTCTTTTTCCTCTTCTTTATTTTTATATTCTTTTTCAATTTCTTCATTTATTTTATTATCCATTTTTATTTCATTTTTTATTTCTTCATTAGCATTATCATTTGGATATTTATCTTTTATTAGATTATTTAATGACTTAAGTATTTCTTTTTTCTCCGGGGTATCTGCATTTTCATTTAATAATTGTAACATATTTTCTTTATCTTTTAAATTCAGATTATTAATTAAATCTGAAACTTTATTAATTTGTTCTTCTTTTTCTTTTTGATTCATATATTGATCTATTTTATTATTTGAAATTAATTTGTCTTCATTAAATAAGCAATTAATTATATTTTCGGCCATATTTATAAATTCTTCTCCATCTAATGGTTTTGGTTCTTCTCTTTTTTCTATTGTTTTCTCCGGTATCTCATTAACATTTGGTTGAATATTTTTTGTATCTTCTTTTTTTGATAATTGACTAATAATATTATTAATTTTATTGATATCTTTAACTTTTTTAAAGATTTTTTTAAATTTTTCTAAATTTTTTTCTTCGGCCGCTTTAGATTTAAGATTTTCTAATACTTCTTTTTGTTGTGATTGATTCAAATCTTTTATTACATCTACAGCTTTATTTATTTTGTCATCATCAACTTTAATCAAATGCATATTACTTATTTTTGTTTCATTTTCAATTTCTTTTTCTTTAGGGAATAAATCTTCCACAAATGCCTTGTTCAAATCATTCATATCATTTTTGTCTAAATTATTATTTGATTCTTTATTTTTATTATTAACTAATTTATTAATATAAGTCTTCAAACTATTTGTATTATTTATAAGATTATTTAATTTATTAAATTGCTCAATTTTTATATGATCATTTGCATTATTTCTCAATTGTTCCATGGCAAAATCTTTATCATCTTTATTAAGACTATTTATTACTTGAGCCAAATTTTTTATTTTTACATCATTTTCTTTTTCTTCCTCTCTTTTCTCAGCTCTTGATTGAGGTTCTTCTTTTTTAATATCATATAAATCTGAAATAAAGTCATCTGTTAATTGCTTTAATTCATCTTCAGGTAATTTCTCAACTTTCTTTTCTTCTTCCTTTTCTAAATCTTCTTCGCTAATTGGTTTCTTTTTTATTTTTTCTGATAAAGATTTGATTTTATTTATATTATTTAATTTAGATAATAATTTATCTAATTTTAGTTTTTCTTTTGGCTTTTTCATTCTTCCTCTAAGTCTTTTTATGACTTGGCCTTGTTCATTCTCTTCCAAATCATTTAATTTTTCAGCTGCTTTATCTATTCTTTCTTTTTCAATAAATGTTATTTTATTATTTTCAGCATTATCGCCCTCTTTTTGCTCATCTTTATTTTCCTCATTTGTATTATAATAATTATTAAAATTATCCTGGACGTAATCTACGTCTCCCTTCAATAAATCGCTTAAAAGGCCGAGTGTTACCTTTTCTATTTTGTCTTCATTTTTATTTTCATCTTTTCCTTTTTCAATTTCTTTTTGTTTTTCTTCATCTTCTTTTTTCTTTTTATCTAAAATATCTTTTATTAATTTTTTTGTTTTCCACATTTTTTTTATATTATTTTGTAAATTTTTCACAATTTCTTTCTTTTTGTCGTCTTTATCGGCAACATTTTTTAAAGTATTAATAGTTTTTATTTGATCTTCTTTATTTAATTGCTTCATGGTATTTACTGCATTTTCTATATTTTCTTTTTCATTTGTTTTGTTTTCTGTATTTTGATTAATGTCCTTATCATTTAATAAATCATCTAACATTCCATTTATCATAAAATTAAATGCATCATCATCTAATTTCTTTTTTTTACATGTTTTTTCTTTTTCTATTTCATTAACAATATCCATTAACTCATCATCATTAATAAATACAGAAATATTTTCTTGTGGATAAATTTCTGAATTACTATTATTTAATTTATCTAAATTTATTTCTTCCTCCGTTCTCAGAGAGGCATCTGTAATAGATAAAGCTTTTTCCTGTTCATCACCTGTATTGCTTATATTTTTATGATATTCTTCGTTGAAAGATCCATCATTTGCAAATTGACTCGAATATTTTGAATTATATGATTGATCTTCTAAATTCACATTATTTAATATTTTATTAAGATCTTTATTTTTCTCTTCATTATTTTTTGCTGTATCTTTCATATATCTCAATGCTGTTGATTTTGATTGATTATCTAATTGATTTAAATCATCTATAATTTTATTTATTCTTTCTTCATTTTCCTCTTCATTTTTATTTTCTTTCACGTTTTTACCTCCTAATAATTTTATTAATCCGTCTTCTTTTTCTTTATTAGCTAAAATATCATTTAACGTACTTAATTTTCCTTCCTGTTCTGGCGATTTATTATTTTCTTTTAAATATTGCATCATTTCTTGCTTTTTATCTTTATCAAATTTATTCATTATATTTGCCAATTTATTTATTGAATTTTTTCTTTCTAATTCATTTGGTTCTTTTTCATTAAGCATATCATTTATTTTTTTCTTTTGGTCTTCTTTGGACATAAGGTCTATTGCGTCATTATCAATGTTTTCAAAGAATTCATTTTCTTCTTTTTTATTGTTGGAGTCCCATAATTCAACAATATCATTTAATAATTCTTTTTTCTTTGGATTTTGATTTTTCTCTATAATATGACTTATTTCTTCTTTTTTCATATTTTTTTCTACTAAATCATTTAGTTTATCAATTTGATTTCTTTTAATATCATTTTCAGCGCTATCTTTTATTGATGATATTACATTTTTTTTCTCTTTATTATTTTTTATTCCGTTTACATAATTAAATATACCTTTCATTTCTTTTTCATTAAATGGGTTATTTTTATTTTTTTCACTATCAGAATTAGTTAATGCTTCTGAATTTGGTTTTGGTTCAAGAATATCGTTTAAGCTAATTAAAGGCTTTTCTTCTTTTATATTTTCATTTTTTGGTAAATAATGTGTTTCAAACGGGAGAATAAAATCATTTTTGGAAATTGTTGGCTTTTCACAATTTTTGTTAAACCATTCGTCATATGGCATTGGATCATAAGATTCCTTTTCTTTTTTTAATTTATTTAAATAATTATCTAATGCAATTGGATTATTGTCATCATTCATATCTACATCTAAATTGAAAAAATTATTTATTTGGTCAATCTTTGATAGTTCGGGAATTTTATTATCATTGCAGTGCCTTCTAAACCAAGCAACATATTGAGGATTATTTATTATTTCCTCTTTGTTATTAATTAAATTTTTCCATATTTTAAAAATATGTTTTAATTCTTTCCATCCTTCTAATGTCTGAGGCTTTTTATCATGTTTTAAATATTGAGATTTTATTTTAGAAGATATTTTTTGAGATATTTCTTTTTCTTGTTGAACATCATTTTCTTTAGATAATAAGCAATTGTCTTGCTCATTAGATATAACATTTTCATTTGGTAAAATTTGATTTTGTAACGTCGGTAAATTTTCCATTTTTTCATTTTCTGGAGCTATATCAATTTTTTCTTCATGATATCTTTCTTTAGGTTCTACTATATTTTTATTTTCATTTTGCTCATTTTTATTTAAGTCAGATGGTTCTTGTTTAATTTCATTATTACAGCTTACAATATTAGATAAAGTTGGAAGATTTTCTTCTATTTGTTTTTTATCGGTTTTAGAAGGTTCCATTGATTTATCTATTACATCTTGCTTTATTTCATTTTCTTGTGGGCTAGATATTTTGTCACAAAGAGGTAAAACATTTGATTTTTCTTCTAATTTAATATCCTTATTAATTTCTGGAATATTATCTCTATCATTTGATGTTGTTATTTCTTTATTTAATTCTTGATTAATTTCATTAGTAGTATTTTCATATTTTTCCTCAATATTTTGATTATTATTTGTTATATTAATAGGTTTAATATCAGATTCTTTATTCTCTATTTTAGTAGGAATTCTGTCGTTCTTTTCATTAAGTTTAGTTTCTTCATTATTTATTTCTGTTGAAAGTGTTTCTGGCTTATTAATTTCTATTTTTTTATCTATTTTTACATTTTGAATTAATGGCTTATTTTCTAATTTATTTGTTTGTTCAATAAAATTATTAATTGGTTTTTTAATTTCCATTTGAGCCACTGGGTTTGTATTATCTAAAGATTGTTTATTATAATCTTTACTACTGATAGGTTTATCATTATCTATTTTTGGTTGTTTTGTTTGTATTACAGTTGATGGAAGATTATCATTAATAGGTTCTTTATTATATCTATTTTGATAATTTGTAGATACTTTATTATCAATTTTAGTAGTAGGACGAGTATAATTTGTTGGCTGCTTATCTTCTTTATTTTGAGTTGGCCTTTTATAATTCATTGTATTTGAAGTATTTTTATAATTAATTGGCAGTTTATTATCTCTATTTTGAACAGGAAGAATATAATTCATGGGCTGTTTATTCTCTATTTTATTAGTAGTATCTACGTTTATATTTTGTTTAATTTCTGAATTTTCAGTTTTTGGTTGATAATTGGTTTCTGTATTTTGAGTTGACATCTCATAATTAATTGGTTCTTTATTATCTATTTTAGTAATGGGTCTAGTATAATTTATATGCTGTTGAGTTTCTACTTTTTGAGTTGGTCTTGAATAATTCAATGGCTGTTTATTTGTGGGTCTAGTATAATTTATCTGTTGCTTATTCTCTATTTTAGTAGTTGGGCGTGTATAATTTATAGGCTGTTTATTATCTATTTTAGTAGTAGGACGTATATAATTTATAGGTTGTTTATTATCAATTTTTTCAGTTGGACGAGAATAATTTATTTGCTGCTTTATTTCTATTTTATTAATAGGCCTGATATAATTATTTTGTTGTTTAGTTTCTATTTTTTCAGCTGGATATATTTGTTGCCTATTTTCTATTTTAGTAGATGAATTTGGATAATTTAGAGGTTCTTTAATTTCTTTTTTTTCAATTTGGTTTTGATAATTATTATTTATTGGTTGTTTATCTTCTATTTTAGTTATTGGTCTAGTATAATTTATGGTTTCTTTAATTTCTTGTTTTTCTTTAGGTTGATTAGGGTTTATTGGTTGCTCTTTATCTATTTTTTCATTTTGTATTGTATAATTGCTAGATTGTCTATTTTCAATATTAGTTGAAGTAGTAGGAGTTCTATGAGATTCCCTTGTTTCAACTTTGACTGTTGGCCTAACATAATTTTTTGCCTGATTTTTTATTATATTTTCACCTCTTCTTACATAATTATCAGGCTTATTATATTCCTTATTGATTCTTGGCATATTATAATTATTATTTTGAATAATATCTATTTTCTTTTGTGGATGAGAAGAGATACCCGGCTGATTAAATGAAGTATCATTAGACTTATTTATATTACTATTAATAATATTAATTTGATTATTATTAATTTGATTATTTTCTTCTTTTTTATATGGTCTAGAATAATTATCATTTGTTTTATATTCTGATTTTTTATCATTTCTTTTAATAAGAGGTAGATTTTTCTGAACCAGATTTATCTCTACTTTCTGTGGAGATTCTTTAATATTAATATTAATTCTGTCATTTATATTTGATTTTGGAGGAGATATTTTTCTATTTTTATCATTTGATATTTTATTATCATTATCATTATCATATCTATTTCTATCTATTTTTGGAGGAGATTGCCTATTAATTTTATGATTAGAATGTTGAATTTTATTATAATTTGAATTTATATTTGTTTTTGGAGGAGATTGTTTTTTAATAATATTTTTTTCTATATTTGTTCTATTTGGAGAATTTCTGTTATTTCTATTGTTATAATTTTGAATAGTGTTATAATGTGTATTTATATTTATTTTTGGTGATTTTTGTGGGGATGTTTTAATATTTGAATTATCATTAGTGGTTATTGGAATATTTTTATTATCAATATTATTAATATCAGTTCTTAAAGGAATATTTTCGCCAGGTATATTTGGTAATTTAGAATTACCTTCATCCAGTTCTATTTTTATTTTTGGAGGAGATTGCTTTTTATATTTAATTTTTTGGGGAGATACTTGAGATTGATAATAATTATTATTTCTATTATTTAAAGGTTTTTTATTACTATCTGAAATATTTGCATTTTTATTAATTTCTAGATTTCTGTTATTTACATTTTTTTGAATTTGATTAATATTGGCATTTTTCGATATTTGGGGATTTCTATTTTTTATCTCAATTATTTGTTTATTATTATAATTATTTTTTTCATTATATAAATTCTTATTAGTATCTGCATTAAGTTCATTTTGAGATAATTCAACTTTATGTGGAGAAATATTACTTTGATGAGAGGTAATATTATATCTTTCTCTATAAAATGAACTTGTATTTTCTTTTTGGGGATAATCATTTTCATTATTAGGCTTTTCTTTTTCTAAATAAATTTTATTTGGACTTACATTATTATTAAGATCTATTGAAGAAGTTTTGATTTCTTCTTTAGGTTCTGTTTGAGATAAATAATTATTATTTTCTTTATCAATAATTTCTATATTTAATTTGTTATCAGAACTCACTAAATCATTTTTTGTTAAAGGCTTATTATTAATAATTATAGTATTTGTTTTAATATTTTTATTTGTATAATTTTTATTTTGATTAGGTATATTGCTTTTTGAAATATTATTATTTCGATTAATAATAATATTTCCTCTATTAATATTATTTCTTTCAATATTTTGTTGTAAAATTTTATTTTGATTAATTTTTCCATTAATTCCTTTATTTATTTTTGAAGCAATGATATTGGAATTAATTTGTTTATTTAGACCTTGACTAGGAAAATTGTTATATGTTGTCTTCTGTTTATCACGTAATCCTTTATTTTTATTTCTTTCAGGACTAAAATTTGCATGAGATCTAAATACTTCTATAATTTGTGTGACTGGAGGCTTTTTCTCTTTTTTCCTTTTAGGTATTTTTATTATTCCCGATTTATAATAAGATGAATTTATCATATCTGGGGATAAATCTGTCATTCCCATTCCAGCAGCGTGTTGATATATTGTAGTTTTTTGAATTTTTTCTCTACTAAAGGGAGAAATAACTCTTCCATCACAAGAACTTTTAAAAGAGCTTTTTGCTTTATCATCTCTTTTTATTTGAGATTTAATTTTGGATAAATCTAAAGGCTTTTTATCCAATTCTACTCTTGATAGTTTTTCAATTATATGAAAATTGCATTTATCAATATCTCCTGTAGTTGAAATGATATGCGTTATTTGAATATTATTATATTCACCACCTCTATATATAGTTTTTCTCTTAATTTCAACTGAACGGGCAAGATTGTTTGTTCTAAAAGAATTTTCTGGAAGTTTTAAACTATTTGCTTGCTTCCTCTCACTCAAATAAGATTTGGCCCTATTATGGTTTGACCCTTTAAGTTCTATTTTTCTTCCTCGTCTATCATCAATTTTTATTTCTTCTGGAATTTTTCGATTATTTTTATCATTAATTTTAACTAGCTTAATTTTAGATTTATAGCTATTTTCTTTCCCTTGATTGTTGTAAATATTTTTTTCATCTCTTGAATCAGTATTTTGTTGATCATATCTTTGATTTGCTCTTTGAATGAATATAGAATAATTTGATGTTTGTGGTTTAGAAGAAATATTAATAGATTCTTCTTTTTTAATTAAATTTGAGGGTTGAATTACTCTCCCTGATAAAACCGCACCTCTTTGGGTGGAATATTGCTGGTTAGGATGACTTTGATAAGTATTTGGTTGAATTAATTTAGTATTATTATTTCTTTGATTGGGAGTATTGACTATATTCATTCTGTAATTAGACTCTTGATTATTAGGTCTCATATCAATTTTAGTTATATTTAATTTATTTAAAATAATTCTTAATTTTTATTCTTATAACTATAATTATTATTTAATCATTAGTTATATATTTAAACTAATTATGGGGATTGGGGATTGGGG
>JAJJKT010003310.1:0-13476 GCA_023805755.1 Eremoplastron rostratum | reverse complement strand
AAAGAAGGAAATTTATTATTTAATATATTTTCTCTCTGGTGGAATGATAAGAATAATAAAGAAATATTTAAGCAAAGATTCAACTTATTATTTTATGATATTGAAAATCCATTGAAATATTTGGATGAAGCCCATAAATCTTATTTTATTCCTATAATTAGTTTGCTTCATAATATTAAAATTTTAATCAAAATTTTCAGTGAATTTTATCCAAAATCTCATCATGAGGAAATTGAGAAATTAACTGAATTAGATAGAGAATTAAAAAATGGTTTATTAAAAGATATAAAAAATAATGAAAAAGTTGAATTTTTTGAAAATTTAAAAATAAAAATTCCTGAATTTGAAAAAAAGAAGAAACTTTTAGAATCAATATTTTTTATAGAATTATATCATTCTGAAAAAAATAATAAAAATACTAATTTATCTGAGGAAAATATTTTTAATATTGTTGAAAAGAAATTTAAGCAATTAATTAAACTATTTCAAAAAGACTGGATTTTTGAGTTAGATGAACAAATTATTAATATTTGTTATAAAGCACTAAATGGAATTAATTATAATAGAATCAAAGTTGAATTAAATTTTATAAAAAATTATTTTAATTTAAAAAATATTAAAGAAGATCTTATTTCAAAAGTAAAAAATGAACTTATAGTTTTTAGTAAAAAAGAAGAAGTATTATCAATAGTTAATAGTTGTTTATACTTTATAAAAACCCTAGAATCTGAAGAAACAGATTTTTCAATTAATTTAGAAAATATAAGGGATGAATTAAAGAAGAATATAACAATTGAAAAAATAATGAATTTTTGCACATTTTTAGAAAAAAATGAAATAAATATTTTAAAGCCTGATAAATATGATAAAGATTTTATAAATATTTTAAATATGTTAAATGATACAAAAGGTTCTCTTGATCTTATTATTTCATTAACAGAGGAAGAATGTCGTTATTTGCAGGAAATTGCTTTTGATATAGATAATTGTTTTATCACTTCTGCAGAAATTCAAGATATGTCAAAATGCTCCAATTTTATTAGAAATTTGAATATTGTTAAAAATAAGAAGTCAGACAAAGAAGTAATTTCTATTTTTAAAAAAGGGATTTTTGATTCAAAAAATATTTCTCCATTTTTTGATTTATATACAAAAAATTATACTCAAATAAAAGATTTATTCGAGCAAAAATTAGATAAAACTCAGGCAACAAGAAAACAAATTAAAAGTATATCTAAAAAATCAGATTTTATAATAAGTATCAAAAATGATAAAGAAGAATATTTTTCTTTCAAGGGAAATTATTTAAATGAAGATAAATTAGAAAAAACTTTAACTTTTGAAGATTTAATTGAATTAAGGGGAAGAGCAATGCTTGCCAAAAGATTGGGAGAAGAAAAATTGAAAGAAGAAAAAGAAATTTTCGAATTAAATCAAAAATTTTCGGAAAGAGTTAATGAGATTAGTAAAATAAATTTAATACTAAATAAAATTGCAATGAAAGGATATAGTGAAGATATTGAAATAATAATTAAAATTATTGATTGTAATGCAATTTATAGTCATGAATTAAGAAATTTCAATAATTATGAGGAATGCAATCTTTTTAAAAATATTATTATTAGAAATAAGAATTTGAGAATAGTAAATCCAATTTTTTCTATCATTTAATAATTGTGGTAATGTATCTTTCTCATAATTCATTTTAAAAAAAATAAGTAATAAATAGAAATATTTAATAAATTTTCCAGCTTTTGATATTATATTAGGATTTTTTGCTATTTCATTTAATAAAGATGAATAATCTTTGACATTCATATTTTCAGGAATGATTATTTTTTCTAGTTTAAATGCTATTAACAGTGGCTTTATAACATCTTGTTTAAAGCACTCTTTAAAAATATCTAAATATAAATCTAAATAAAATGAATTTTTTCCTACAATAAATTGTTGGGCATCTAATACATATTCTATATATATTTTATCTTGCTTAGTGTTTAATTCTTTTAATATATTTCCATACATTCTAAATTGTTCTATTTTGCTTAATACTAAAGCAGTTGGTGCTTGCCTTTCAATCCATCCTGTTGCAATACTTAAATAATATTTTAAATGAAACTATTAAAACACAAAATTATTTTTATAAAAATAATAAATATATAAGATATATATATGGGAGACAATTTAATTTATTAAATAGTTATTTAAAACAAAAAGGCCAAAAATCTATTGAACCATTTTTGAAATATATATCAAATGATATAATATATTCAAGTGAAAATGTTGAATGTAATAAGTATATATATATGAATGATTTAGACAATGATAAATATAGATGTTTATTAAAGAATTGTAATTTATTTATTTCGAATTTTTTTGAAGAAAATGGAATATCATTAGAAGTAATTTTAGAACAAAATAAAATAAAGCCAAAATATGATAATGAATTTTTCGGCCTTTATACTTATTTATTAGGCAATTCTAAGAGTGGAGAAGTTCAAAAAGGAATAGAGCAGCATATTTTAAATTGGTATAATTTCCTTACTGGAAATCCCCCTATGGCTCAGACTGTATTATTATGTAATGAAGAAACAACTTCAGAAGAAATTACCTCTTTTTTATATAGAGCCATTTTTTGTGAATATCATATTGTTTTTATGATTGGCAATATCGAATCATTAAAATCTGAAAAAAGACAAACTTTAACTGATTTATTAAATAACTTATATATCGGATATG
The DNA here is from genome assembly GCA_023805755.1 of Eremoplastron rostratum. Lineage (NCBI taxonomy): Eukaryota > Ciliophora > Litostomatea > Entodiniomorphida > Ophryoscolecidae > Eremoplastron > Eremoplastron rostratum. The sequence continues at coordinate 10,737 of JAJJKT010003310.1, read as the reverse complement.
AAAACGAAATGAAATCTTGTTTGGTTTTTGTATATACTGATAAAACAGTTCCAATTGTAGAATATTTAGAAACTATTAAAAATGATATTCTAAAGCATAATGATATGACAAATAATGAAGAAATATTATATGATGAAAATGTTGAAATAATTTATTCTGATAAATCTGGAGTTGGAAAATCAACAAAAATTAAAATGGACGTTGAAAAAGAAAACAAAAAATATATTCATTTTCCTTTTGGAGGAGTATTTAATAGACAAGAAGTAATAAAAAGATTAAATAACATAAAAATTGACAATAAATATATAGATTCAACTGTAATTCACTTAGATTTGTATGATACTGACAAAGTAGATTTAATGAAAGACTTTTTATTTAGTTTTTTAATAACTAAATTATATGGACAAAATGAAAAATTATTTTATCTTCCTAAGAAAGTGGAAATAAAAATAGAAATCCCTTATGGATTTATTGATTTTTTTTTAAAATTTCCTATTTTAAATATGTTTGAAAAAAAAATACCTCTGTCTATTAATAATTTGCCTCCTTTAATCGTTAAAGAAGATGTTGAATCAAATATTCAAATAGTTTGCAATTATTTAAAACTATTAAAAAATAATGAACTTGCAAAAACAGATTTATATATTCCTAATATTTCTGCAGATTACTTGAAAGAATTAAAAACTAAAAAAGAAGTAGAAATATTACCTCAAAAAGAATGTCAGGAATTAATAAAAGAATATTTGAAAATAGAAAAACCAACATACTATCAAATAAATTCATTTATAAACATTTTATCAGGACAACTAAAAAAATTTAGCACAAATATTGCTTTGACAGCATTTGATCTTATAGTAAATGGATATAATTTAAAAATTCAAAATTTTGAGAATTTAAGAGTTAACATGGTAGAAAGTTTTATAAAGAATACTGAACATTTTACTAAGGGAGCTTTCGATAAAATTTTGAATTCTCAAGAGGAAACTTTTAATTATAAAAAAATCAAAAATGGTGAATATGACGAAGAAAATGAAAATTTAGTTGCAATTAAGTCATTATCTAAAAAAGAAGAAACTATTTCATTTGAAAAAATAAAACCGTCTTTAATTTTTTTTCATGAGGGAGAAGGACAAGGTTTTAGTATTATTTCCACATGTAAAAAAGAAGAACAAGAATATAAAGATTTATTAGAATTAAGAAATTCTCAAATAAGAATTAGTAATTATTTTAAAGAGCAAAGTGATAAAAAATATGAACTTCAAGATTATTATAAAGGATTAAATGATTATTATAATGAATTTACGCAAATAGATTTCTTAAGAGAATTAAAGGAAATACTAGACATTAAAAATCCTTTATTAAAAGAAGAAAAAATAATTAATAAAAAAGAGAAGAATGATGAAGATAATGAAGATATATTTAATTTATTAGATGATAATAATAAAGAAAAAGAGAAAGAAAAAGAGAAAGAGAAAGAAAATAAACAAAATGAATTAAAATCATTAGAAGAAATAGTTGGAGATTATGTTTTTACAGCTGACAATTTTATTAAAATGATATTAATATTACTTCGTATTAGGGAAAATATTCCTATAATAATGATGGGTGAAACAGGGTGTGGAAAAACTTCACTTATTAGAAAATTATCAGAATTAATGAATAATGGAGAAAGTAAAATGAAGATATTGAATATTCATGCAGGAATAAGAGATCAAGAAATTGTTGATTTTTTATTTAAAAAAAAAGATGATAATAGTATGAGTATTATTGAAGAAGCAATTAATCTTCAAATAGAGGAAGAATTAAATAAAAAAGAAAGGCAAGCTCAAAGGCAAATATATTATGAGAAAAAATTATGGATATTTTTAGATGAAATAAATACATGTAATTGTATGGGATTAATTTATGAACTCATGACAAAAAATTCTTGTCAGGGGAGACCACTTCCTAAAAGTTTAGTTTTCATTGGAGCTTGTAATCCATATAGATTATTAGTAAAAACTGGAGAACAAATTGGATTAAAGGTTAAAAATTCAAAAGAAAAACAGCTAGTTTATACTGTAAATCCCTTACCTCATGGATTATTAAATTTTGTTTTCAATTTTGGAAGTTTAACCAAAGAAGATGAAAAAAAATATATAAATACTATGGTTACAGAGCCAATTAAAAAATTTTATTTAAAAGATGAAAATGAAGAAAATGCAATAGTTAAAATTAATAATGAGAAAGAAATAAAAGCAAAAAATGAAAAAATCCAAAATGCGTTAATTAAACTTGCTATTAATATTATTTCAGATTCGCAAGATTTTGTAAGAAAAAATAATGAAATTTCTTCTGTATCTCTAAGAGAAATAAGGAGATTTAGCATTTTTTATGAATTTTTTGTTGATTATTTAAATAAAAGAAAGAAAGTTTTTTCGAAAGCATATAGAAATCAAAAATTTGCAATTTATGAAAATTTGGAAAATTATGATATATATAAGTATGCTATAAATCTCAGTGTTTATATTTGCTATTATTTAAGATTGACAAATAAAAATTTAAGAGAAGATTTTTCTAAAATTATGAGTGAACGTTTTCATTTTGATTTTGAGGAAATCCCAAAAATTGAACAACAATTTATTGCAGAAAATATAAAAATGAAAGAAGGTATAGCAAAAAACAGAGCATTACTAGAAAATATATTCACTTTATTTTCATGTATAAATTCAAAAGTTCCTTTATTCATTGTTGGAAAGCCAGGTTGTAGTAAATCACTTAGTGTCCAATTATTATTTAAATCAATGAAAGGTGAAAATTCAGACAATATATTATTTAAAACATTGCCAAAATTAATATCATATTCTTATCAAGGTTCATTAACTTCTACATCAGAAGGAGTTTTAAAAGTTTTTAATAAAGCAAGAAAAATTTTAGAAAATGAAGAGAATGCATCTAAATTAATTTCTATGATTTATTTCGATGAAATGGGACTTGCTGAAAATTCAAAGAATAATCCTTTAAAAGTTATTCATTCTGAATTAGAATATGATTTAAATGAAGGGAACAAAAAGATTGCATTTGTTGGAATATCCAATTGGTGTTTGGATGCTTCTAAAATGAATAGAGGTATATATTTGTCAATACCTAAACCAGATTTAGAAGATTTAAAAAACACAGCACAGATTATTGCTGAATCTTATAATGAAAATATAGCAAGACAATATAAAGACTTTTTTGAAAATTTGGCTATAACATATCATGAATATAAAGAGGAATTAACTGAAATCTATAACAAAAGAGAGGATTTTCATGGAACAAGAGATTTTTATCATTTAATAAAAAGTGCTGCAAGAGCAGTTATTAAAAAATGCAATGAACAGGATAGAGAAATAGATGAACAAAGTAAAAAAATGATAGGAATTAATTGCTTAGAAAGGAATTTTGGGGGATTAGAGTTTGTTGAAGAGAAAAAAACTTCATTAGAAATTATTAAAACTAAATTTAAACAAATATATGAAGAAGTCCCTATAGCAAAAGAATATGATGTATTACAACAAATAAAAGAAAATATTAATGATCCTGAAAGTCGTTATTTACTTTTAATTTCAAAATCTTCAGTATCTTATTATTTATTAATGTCAATATTAGATGATGAATCAGTGAATAGAAATTCTTCGTTTTACATTGGAAGTAGATTTAAACAAGATCTAAATTCTGAAGAATATACATTAAAAATATTGAATAAAGTTCAACTTCAAATGGAACAAAATAAAGTATTATTGCTATCAGATCTTGAATCAGTTTATCCTTCTTTATATGATTTATTTAACCAAAATTTTACAGTTGTTAGTGAAAAAAATTATGCACGTATTGCATTAGGAAGTTCTAATAATACTTTTTCTCTTGTTAATGATAATTTTAAATGTATTGTTCTTGTTGACCAAAAAGAAATCGATAATGAAGATGCCCCTTTTTTAAATAGATTTGAAAAACATATAATATCTTTTGAATATCTTTTAAAAGATGATATGCCTGAAATTGCTGAAGAAATTTTTCAGATAGTTCAAAATACGACAAAAATGTTTTTGCCAGAAGAAAATAAATTTAATTTAGATTATGATATTGGAAAATTATTAATTAATTGCGATAAAGAAGAATTATCTGGAATTATTTATAATGAATATTGTAGATGTAAAAAATATGAACAAAGAAAACCAAATAGAGAAGAATTACAAAATATTGTATTAGAAAAAATATCATTGACTTTGCCACAAGATATTATTTTATTTTTAAAATATTCTGGATTTAAACAAAAATTCGGTGCCATTTATAATCAAATAATAAATTATTATGAGAAAGGAGAACATACCAATATATATAATTTCCTAAAAACAATGAAAAATACTAAAAATGTCATTTATACATTTACTAGTATAGAAGCACCTATATTATCTAAAAGTATTATTATTAAAACTGAAATGTTTGGGGATATCAACAGAGAAAATACAACTGAAATAATGATAAGTTCATTAAATTCAGATAATGATTTAGAAGAAAAAATTGAAAATTTTTATCTTGACCCTTCTAAAAAGATTTTTATTTTTAAATTTAGTCCTTTTGAAACAGATGTAATGAATTATATTAAATTTTTCATTGAAAATCAAATTATTGAAAAATATTCAATTAAAGATAGAATTGACAATAATGATTTCTTGAAAAATAAATATAAAAAGGCATTTATTTTTTCTATTCATTTAAACAGAATTTTTAATAAGGATACAACTGATATAAAAAATGAAAAATATATCAAAAGAAACAAATTAGGAGAACTGATTTCTCATTTAAGTGATTTTTATCAAATTTTTATAGATAATTTAAATGGAGATTCTCTATCTTTGAACAAATTAATGGAATTTAAAGTTCAGTCATTATTCAAAGAATGTTTAAAATTAAATAAAGAATTTATGACAAGTATTTATAATGCTTTTTCTTATTTTAATTATAAATTTAATATAAAAATTCCTTATTTTAATGAAACCAATTATACAAAATATTTAATAAAATATAAAAAAGAAGAAGAAGAATTAAAAGAAAAAATAATTAAATGTATTATAGAACAACCAATAGAAGAAAATGATATTTTTTATGAAATTTTAAAGAAAAATTATTTTGTGAAAAACGATATCGATATAATTTCTACAGTTAAAAGATATCTATCTGAATTATTTGAAAATTCTTTAACAAAATTTATATTTAAGAGTGAACAAGATCATTTTCTTTCAACATTTTTATACAATAAAATATTTTATTTTAATGATATTGATAGTTTTGATTTTTCAAATGAAGATAAAAATATTATTAATAAACAGGATGAAATCTTTAATATATTTAATAATATTGAAGACGACGAAATAGAAGAGGAATTAAGATTATTTCCTGATGAATGCGAAATCGATAATAACTTAAATCAGGCAAATATATTAAATAGCTTAAAAGCCTTAAAAATTTTTGGTGATAATAAAAATGAAGATAAAATGATAGAAAAGAATAAAAGATATTATTTAGGAAATAATTTAGTTAAAAAATTAATAGATTTTTATTTCGAAAAATTTGATTCTTCATCAATTAAACAATTTACAAAACAAATGAAAAATAATAATATTAAAATATTTCAAGGATTAAAAATACCTGGAATTAAAAATATATTAGAAGATTTAAGAGTTTATATTCAAACAGAATTAAAAAAAAAATATTTAGCAATAGAAAATGCTATAAGAAATTTAGAAGATAGAGAAAAAGATAAATTATATATTTATAAAAATAATTTAAGATATTATGTTAAAAATTTAGAAGATGAAATTATTAAAAAAGATTTGTTTTTAGTCTTAAATAATATGGTTGAAGAATATCCAAATGATGCCAATCAATTCTATGAGTGGTTATTAGAAGATTATTATTTACTTTATTTATCAGACACTTTTCAAGATAATAATGATGGATTCAATAAAATGGAAGATTCAAAAAATTTCTTAAGGAAAATGATATTTTTAAGATTTAATACAGGGGCAGTAGTTAATGACTTTGAACCAATTAATTCTTTTTCACAGAAAATTCTTTGGTTAGAATCTAATAAAGAATATATTGATATATTATTGGATATTTATCAAAAGCTTTCAGTTAATGAAAATGATTTATTAAAGAAAATAGAAAATATTATCGACAATCAAGAGATAAAATATGAAATATCTGAAAGATGTCTCAAACTCACTGAAGAATTTAATTTGGCATTTTTCCTTTTAATAGAGTCGTTATTAAAGATAAGTGTAAGCGATTATGAGATATATAAAAAAATAAAACCGCAAGATTTTCCTAAATTTATGAATTCATTAAAACTAATTTTACAAAATGCTTTTAAAATACAAAATAATTTGAGTTCTTTTTATTCAAAAGAAACTTTCACACTTCAAGAATTTTTAATTATTTATGAAAAACTAAAAAATACTAATCAAAGTACAAAAGAAAATTTATTAAGAATTCTTAAAATTTTATCGGACCAATCTAGATTAATTAATAATTTAATGGAAAATGACCAAGATTATGAAGATATATACAAAAATATTGATGAATTAAATAATTTTTTGTTTCAAAAATTAGGAGATACAGACAATTTTGCAGAAGTTATGTTAAGTATTTGTGTTGATGAAGCAAAAAAAGTTAAAAATCAGCAATATAGAAAAAAATTGATAGAAATAATTTTAGAAAATCCTAAATTAATAAAAAAATCATATCCATTTTTATTTATTATAATAGGTTATGAAGTTACTTATGAGATATCCGAAAATGAAAACAATTCAATAAAAGAAAATTTAGGTAATTTGGAAAATTCAATAAATATTGAATTAATTAATAATATAAATAATGATATTTTAGACCAAATAATATTAAGTATTTTTGAAAATATCTTTAATTTATATTTTAATTCTATAGAAAGCCTTGACGATGAATTATTGGAAAATCAATTTGATATTTATTATAAATATAAAAAGGAAAGAAATGAAGAAAATAAAGCTTATTCTTTACTTGGTTTGTCATTAGAATTATTTAAGGACTATTTAATATATTTAGAAGAAATATTTAATAATAAAAATCAAAAGAAAAATAACCAGCATATATGTATGCTTTATTGTGTTGCATATGTAAAAATGTATTTATTTAAATCAATTTATTATATTCATAAATATAATCAAAATTTTTTTCATTTTAATGAAATAAATAATGCAATAATTGGTAATGCAAAAAACAAATTCAGAAAATTTATCAAAATTTATGTATTTAAAATATATTTTTACTTAAACAATAGCTATTATTATAATATTGATAATTATAATTATAGCAACGAAGGAATAACTTTTTCTGAAGAATTTAGGCAATCATTCAATGAAAATAAAGAAGCAATGCTAAATTATTATTTTCTTCCTTTTGAAGAAAATGAATATAAGAAATATTCTTCTTTATCTAATATTTTTGATAATGAAAGAGTAAATAAATATTCTAGTCCTATTGCAACAATTAGTAATTTAATTGAGCAAAATGGAATTGATATATATTTTGATATTTCAACTAATATTATAATTTCAAATTTATGCATGAAAAATTATTTGAATTCTTTAGAATATAAAAATTATTCATCTTTTACAAAGCATTTATTTGAGCAAAAATTAAATACATCAAAAATAACGAAGGAATTATTTTTACTTTTTTCCATCGAAGAAAAATTTAAAAAAATTATATTACCTAAAATAATCCAAAAAGAATATAAAGAAGAAAATATAAATCAGCAAGACGAAAAAAATAAAGAAGAAGAACAAAATGAAGAAGAGGAAAAAAATAAAGAAGAAGAACAAAAAGAAGAAGGGGAAAAAAATAAAGAAAAAATTATTAATAAAAAAATATCTCCAAAAAATTTGGAAATATTATTGTATTCTTTAAGATTTTGTATAGAAACTTCAAACATTAAAAATTATCAAAATTTTCTATATTCACAATTATTGTCACCTGATAATAGCATAATATTATCTAATAGTTGCATTCCTGGGGATAATTTAGTGAATAATATTTTTGTAAATAATTACCAAAGAATTGAGAAACACTTAAATACTCAACCTTCAGATAGAGGGATATATGTTTGTTCTTGTGGATTATCTTATATAATTGAATCATGTGGATTCCCTTGTCCTAAAGATAGTGGAGAAGTAAAAGAAGATTTATGCAAAAATTGTAAAAAGAAAATTGGATATGCTCCTCCTCCAAAAGAAATCAGAAATATCATTCATGGAATGGTAAAAAGAAAAGGACACTATAGAATATTTAAAGATGAAAATCAAAAAAAAATTGAAATGAATCTTTATAATAATACTGATAAAAATATTCCAAATATGATATTAAAAGATTATAAAAGAACTTTTATTCAACCTATATTAGAGGAAAATAAATTTGGAATTCATTTAAATAAACGAATTGAATATGAACAAGAAAATTTATCTGTTAGAAATTTATCCCAAATTGGATTTAGATTATTAAATTTTATTTTATATTCTCATTTGTTTTTTGCAAATTGTTTAGGTTATATTTCTGAAGAAGATTTAAAAAGTAAATTATATGAAGGAATGACTTGTGAAGAAATTATAGTACTAAATTGGGATCTTTTGAAATATAATTTAGAATCTAAATATGGAATAATAATTCAAGTTTTTATGAATTTAATATTTCCTGAATTATCGATAAAATTAAAAAATTGTAAAATTTTGGAAACAAATGAAGATAGAGAAAATTTTGAAAATGAAATAGAAAAATGTATTCAGCATACTATAGAACAATATCCAGATTTATCCAAAAAATATTTAGATTTAAATATTGAAGAATTACATTCATCTAAAGATAAAATGAAATCTTTACTTTTAGAAAATTTTGATATCAATTTATATTTAGAAGAATATCCTTTTTATAAATATTTCTTCATGACCACATACCCATCTAAAGGAAATTTGGCTAAAAAATTGAAAACTATTCCCGATTATGAAATTAAATATCCACTATTAACATCTTATTTAGATATTATAAAAAATAAAATAATTAATGAAGATGATATTTATAGAAAGGAAATATATTATAAAGAGTCAAAAGAAAATTTATTAAAATATTTGCCAGAATTTAATGAATTTTCAAATTTAATGATAGATATGTATTCATATACAATTTCAAGAAAAGAAGCCTCTCAAATGATTTTAGGAAATGAAGATATTTATAAAACTAATCATGGGGGGTTTAAAGATTCATCTGATAACTTTATAAAAATTTGGGAAAAAATTAAAACATATGCCACAAAATTTGATGAAGAAATATTAAATCCTATTTCTTTAAAAAGTGATTTATCTTTGGACTATTTCCTTAATGATAGTGAAGATAAAGAAAAAGGAATGCACATAGCAGCCGCCTATCAAAATTTCATTGATACTCAAAATCAATTTTTAGATAAATTAATAGAGCCTCTTAAAGAAAATCCCTTTTTAAATCATTTAGTTAGAAATATAGAAAAAAGAATAGACGTTCAAAAAGCTAAAAAAGCTGAATCTTTAAGTTTTGAAAAAGTTAATGAAAGTTTTGAAATGCAACTTTTTGCCAATTGTAAAAGGGATATTTTTATAGATGATAAAAATATAAATTATCTTAATTATAAAAGCCTTATTTATGATTTTGATGCTCTAGAGAAATATTTAGGAGAAGAATTACTACCATATAAAACTAGGTTTAATAATGATTATAAAAAATTAAAATTTGTTACTTATTGTTTTGAAGCTTTTAAAGAAAATAAAAATAGTATATTAGTAGAATTTGAAAAATCATATATTCAGAAAAGTTTAGATATTAATTATAAACAAAAAATATATGATTATTTAATTAGTAAAATAAGAGATGGTACTGATGATTATAATAAAATATTATTTTCTATACAATTACTAATTTATTATTTAATTCAAGAAAAAAATAACCCAAAAGAAGCTATTAATGAAGTTATAGAAAATTTACCTTCTTATGTAAATATATCAAATCAAGCGAAAAGCTTTTTTAAAAATCAAGAAATAAAAGTTGAACAATTATTAAATGTATATCTCTTTGTAGAATTGATTTCTTTTGACTCAATTACTAAGGATTTAAAAAATAAATATAAAAAAATTTTAGATAAAAAAACTATTGATGAGATTAAACAATTATTTAAAAAATCTCAGCTTTTAATTATAAAAAAAAATGATTTATGTACTGCATGTCGTAAAATTATTTCAAGATATTTGATAAATAATGTTGAAGATATTGATGGAAATGAAAATAATTTATTGGAACTTTATTTAGATAGAGAAGAATTATGGAATAAAGAGATATGGAAGAAAAATGAATTATTAAAAAAAGATTTAAATATTTTAAAAGAATTTAAAATAACTATAGGACAATGTTTTGAATTATATTTTTTCCTGAAAGAAAAAGAAGATATTGAGCTAAAAGGAATTGCTCTTAATAAGGAATTGGAAGATGATATGAAAAAATTAGGTGATTCTTCTGAAGAGAATTTTGTACCTTTCAAACATAAATGGAAAAAATATTAAATAGAATAATAAATTTAAATACTATTTATTTTTTTTTTAAATAAAAGCCTTAAATCATTCATTATGGGGATTGGGGATTGGGGATTGGGGATTGGGG
>JAJJKT010003309.1:0-13483 GCA_023805755.1 Eremoplastron rostratum | reverse complement strand
AGAATTAAAGTTAAAATTATGGGATTATATACACTGGTATAATCATTGCAGAATACATTCTTCCACTTGGTTATCAAACACCAGTACAATATCGGAAAAATAACCTTAAAAAAGTTGTCTAAAAAAGTGTTGACAATCCACTTTCTACATTGCTACATCCAGAAAATGCACTGTAATCAATCGTTGTTACTCCGCTTGGGATAATAATACTCTTTAATCCATAACAGTCTTTAAAAGCACTACGTCCGATACATTTTACACTAGCTGGAATACTAGTATTCTTACATCCAAATATCAATTCATTTGTCTCTGTTTCAATAATGGCATTACACTCTTCCCGACTATCATATGTGGTGTTCTTTTTGTCTAGTTTAATACGTTCCAGACTAGTACATTCTTCAAATGAAGCATAACAAAGATCGCTTACACCAGCAGAAATCGTAATATCGGTAAGACTGGTACATTTTTTAAATGCAAGTGATGCAATACTTGTCATACTATCCGGCGTGTCTACACTCGTCAGATTACTGCAACATGCAAATGCCTCTTGTCCAATGCTTGTTACTCCTTCAGGAATATGAATACTTGTAAGCCCTCTACAAAATCTAAATGCTTCTCGTCCAATACTTGTCACACTGTTTGGGATGATTGTACTGTTGAAACCTTCAATTAACTCGTTTGTTTCTGTTTCAATAATAGCATTACAGTTCTCACGGCTATCATACTTTGGATTCTTTTCATCCACTGTCACACCGGTAAGATTGTCACAACCTTCAAACACACCAATTTCCAGATATGTCACACTTTTTGGAATGGTTACACTTGTGAGACTGCTACATTCAGAAAATGCATCAGATCCTATACTTGTAATACTATCCGGAAGTGTTACACTTGTAAGCCCGCTGCAAGCTTGAAATGCGCAACGATCAATACTTGTTATCGTTTCTGGTAATGTAACACTTGTTAAGCTGCTACATCCAAAAAAGGTACCGTATTCTATACTGGTCACATTCTTGGAAATCGTAAACTTCTTCAAACTGCTACAATTCCAAAATGCAGCACTTTCTATACTTGTTACACTATCTGGAATGGTGATTTCTGTTAGACTACTACAACCTTCAAATGCACCCTGTCCAATACTTTTGACACTTTCCGGAATGCGTATCTTTGTTAATCCGCTGCAATCATAAAATGCTTTATAAGCAATGCTTGTCACACCATCCGGAATTTCAACATACGTTGCTGTATCCGGATTTTTCATACCGATCACTTCTGTCCCATCCTCATTCAGCTCTAATACAGCCGCGACTGCCGGAGCTGTAACCACATTTGGAGTCTGCGTTACAACCGGACTAGTTGGTATTGGAGTCTCCGTTACCGGTTTGGTTGCTATTGGCGTAATACTGTTCTCTACAGTTGCCGTTGGAATCGGACTTTCCATTGCTGCTGCCGTTTCAGTCGACTCTGGTGTACTACTTGCTCCCACTGCTTCTGTTTCCGTTGGCGTACTACTCGTCATGATGGTTGACATTGGAGTATTACTCGGTGTTACGGTTGCAGTTGCAATTGCTGCTCCACTCACAGTTGCCGTCTGCACAGGTATACTGCTTGCAGAAACGGTTGAAACAGGTGTCACCGTAGGTGTAGCCTTTACCGTTGGTTTCTTTACCGTAACCTTGCATAGAAGCTTCTTTGTTGTATATTTTTTTCCAGCCTTATACGACACCGAAGCTGTTATCGTTGCTTTCCCTTTTTTTAATCCTCTTATTTTACATGTTAATTTTCCTTTTGTTTTTACGGAAACCACCTTTTTATTTGACGATCTCCAAGTCACCTTCTTTACTTTTGCTCCGTTTGCTTTTACCTGAAGCGTCGCGGTTTGTCTTACCGATACCGTTTTCTTTCCTACAAGCCCAGGGGCCAGTTGCTTTGCACTCGTTACTTCTGTTGGCACAAGAGTTGCTGTCATTGCTAACGTAAGCCCCAGCGCCAGAAATCTCTTTTTATAGAACATTTTTTATTCTCCTTTGCTTTTCCTTATTTGGAGAAGTGTACCATATTTTTTTGTACTTTTTATATACTTTCAACTTATTTGGTAATCATCCATGACTTTGAACAAGTGCCTTGTTTTGTAACGCTTCAGTCAAAAAGGCTGGCGCACAAAATGCGTCAGCCTTTTTTCTCCTACTTACACCATCATCTGTGGTGTATGCCACAAATTCAATTTTGTTCCAATTCCTTTTGCAAGAGCATTTCGATAAACCATAGTTCCCCATGCAACATCTTCCGTCGGCATTCCACCTACAGAATAAATGACGATTTCTCCTTCTTTTCTATGTATAGGAATCTTTCCGGTTAATACATCTCCCAAATCATCGATCTGGTCGGATGTCATTTTGCCTTCTGCAATTAAATCCTGCACATAAACCGCCGGTATTGGAACTGTATGATATGCATTCGGTGCATATTCCTCTTCCCAAGCTTCATAAAGCATAATGTTATCTGTTACCGTTCTTGCTCTATTTACAATAAAATCTTCATCAAATCGCAACGCTGCTGTGGATTCAATGATGGCTCCCGGCTTAATCCATTCCTCTGCAATATATGGATAAAGACTTGGATCACCTGTTGGCGAAGAAGTAGAAACCGATACGATATCCGCATCTCTTACTGCTTCCTCAATGGAATCTACCGCGTACACCTCTACATCCGGGTATTCACTCTTCACATGAGCAATAAACTTATCTAAAGATGCCTTTCCACGTCCCTTAACCTTAACAGTCTTAATGGATGGACGAACTGCCATGGCTGCTGTCAATGCTGTTTTACTCATAACTCCAGGTCCTATAATACCTATGGTATCTGCATCCTCTCTGGCAAAATACTTAAAACCAACACCAGGTACCGCTCCTGTTCGATATGCCGACAAAATATTGGCAGACATATAAGCAAGTGGAGCTCCTGTATCTTTATCATTTAAGGTAAGCATAAGAATTGACCTTGGAAGTCCTTTTTCCTTATTATTCACATTGGAACCATACCATTTCATTCCTGCCATATCAAACTTTCCTCCCAGATATGCAGGCATTGCCATAAATCTTCGATCCGGCCCATCTACCGGCATTTCCGGAAATGGTGAACTTTCCGGAAACGAAACCATGCTTCCATGTGAGTTTCCATTTGCACCACCCATACGGTAATTTCCCACTTTCATAAGCTTAAACATTTCCTCCATGGCTTCTACGCAGCCCTTCATGTCCTTTACACCCGCTGCAATCATATCTTCCTCATTTAAATATAAAAAATCAACACTTGGATATTCACTCATAATACTTACTCCTTTCCGCCATTTTCTTCACTCTGTTGATGCGTAGCTAAATACGCCTCATTTTCCATGGCCATAACTTCATGCATTGGAATCGGTCGAAACATCGGTTTCTTTAATCGTATTTTACACCAGACTACGGAATATACAGCCAAAATCAGAAAAATAACTCCGTCTATCATAAAAATCAAATTTCTTGTACCAGGGTCACTATCAATGTTCCAAATCATAAACATATTTCCTATGATTGCCATGACCGGAATCACAGGTCCAAACGGAACTTTGAATGTTCTTGGTGCTTTTGGCAATCGATACCGGAAGATCAAAACATTAATATTTGATACAATGTAAGACACCATCCAGAACACGATTGCCACAGAAATCATAAAAGTTAATGAATCACTTGTTGACAATCCAGTTGCATTGACTACAATCTCCAACAATCCAATACTAAGTACCCCCACATAATAAGCACCTCTCTTATTTCTCTTTAAGAAAACAGTTGGAAGAAGGTTAATCTTTGAAAGTCCGGCACACATAAATGAAAAGGAGCTTATCGCTGAATTCACAGTGCTAATAACCGCAAATACGGAAACCAATATCATCCAGTAGGAACCGAATTTTCCAAGAAGCGACGATCCATATAAAATGTGTGGAGAAGCACTTTCGCTTAACACCGTCCAATCCGTGTATCTGCTCATGCCTAAAACAACAAATATTTGCATTATTAAAATGATCACCAGACTTAAAACCATTCCAAGAGGCACATTTCTTCGCTCATTTTTTACACTTTTTGAAATAGGAATGACAAACTCACAGCCAAGAAATAAGAAAAATGCCAATCCCAACAATCCAAACGTATCGGTAACAGAACCTGCAAGGTTTGCCGGCTGTGTCACCTGTTCTCCGGTTCCTAAACCAAGCATTCCAATGATCCCCATTATGATCAAGGATAAAATCAATCCATACGCTACCACATTTTGTATCTTTGCGAAAATGTCCACTCCCATAAGATTTGCAAAAATAAGTACTACCAAAAGTATAATACTTAATACACTGGACGGAATTCCCGTATCAAACACGCTGTTGATCGCATTACCAAACATGGCACATTCCACCGAACCTGCTATGGCCTGACAGACCAAATAACCTCCTACCATAGTAAGAATTGTGACAAAAGGACCAATACCTGCCAAGGTATATTGTGCAAGCCCACCGGTAAGGTTTGGCATCAATGCATTTAATTCTGCCATAGACAAGGCTGTCAATATATTGATCGCACATGCTAAAATCATCGTAATAATAAATCCGGTACCTAATGCCCCAGCCCCTTGTCCAAGGGACATAAGACAACTAGTTGCTACGATCAATCCTACGCCTGTAGCTATGGCACTTGGTAAACCTAATTTTTTTTCCATAGACCTCATTCCTTTCAAAGCAGATTTCTATGTGACTATTGCAAAGCATCTAAGCCTTCCTCTCCAGTTCTAACTCGAATCACATTAGACATCGGTGTAATGAAGATCTTTCCATCTCCAATATGGCCTGTATACAGTTCCTTTTTTACCGTTTCCACAACCTTGTCAATCATGCTATTTTCCAATACGACCATAATATACTGTTTTGGAAGAAGTTCCATCTCCTCTCTCAATTTTGGCTCATACTCATACGTTCCTTTTTGTATGCCACAGCCATATGCCTGCATTACCGTAATTCCTGTCACTCCCAGTTTACCTAAAGCAGTCTTAAGACTTGCTACCTTATTCATTGATGTGATAATTTCAATTTTTGACATTTCCATAAGCGTCTCCTCCTAACAAAAAAGGCGCCCGTCCGTCATAAATGACGAACAGACACCTTTGTCTTTTCTCATTGTTTATTTTGTTATACTAAGTGTATATAAATTTTATTCCAATTCATTGTATAAATCGGAACTATTTTACAACAAGCTTGTACTTGTAATTTTGTCCTTATATTTTTCACTCTGAATAAGCTTCAAATACTGCTTTGGCGTAATCCCTGCATATGTTCTGAAATTCTTGATAAATTGCGCCTGATCATAAAATCCAAGGTATACCGCAGCCTCCGTCATCTTATCCGGTGCTCCATAGTTTAACAATTCTAAACTTCGCTGGAACTGGATGATCTTACAAAACATTTTAGGCGAAAATCCCATTTGCTCAATAAACACCTTGTTAATGTAACGCTCACTGTACCCTGTTTTCTCTGCCATTTCAGAAACTTTTATCAGCCCGTCCGAATCATACACCAAGTTCTTTACTGTCATCAACAACTCAATTTTTCCAAATGGTTTCTCTTTCTTGTTTTCCAGCTTTGTATACTCTTCCAAAAATATACGTATCCTTTGATAAAAATCCTGCTGCTCACTGATTCTTTGAAACAGCTTTGACTCCTTATCCAACCAAACGTCTTCCAATGGTAGCTTCTGATCTATCAAATCTTTCAATACTACTGTAATTCCCGCCGGATGAAAACCGGGCATAAAGCGAACACCAAAATATTCTTTTTTTCCTTTCCACACTCTTTCCTGCCACGTCAATGCACTTCCTGCAGCAAAGCCACTCATACTCTCGCCATCATATTCAAAAACCAGATCGATGCAACCATCTGGTACCACTCGAATATCGGTATCTTCTTCCAGACGTAACGTATAAAAATGGGAAATTCCCTGTCGCAAATAGATTTCTTGAAAAAAAGCATCTGCCTTCAATACAAAGAAGGGCTGAGATGGTCTTAGTCTATCTTTCTTCCAAATCATAACGCCCTCCTGTTTTTCCAAGCGGATTGCATCTTTCATAACATATAAGCTTTTCTCTCGTGGTTCCGCTTCATTCTTTCTCTACCTATATTTTAGCCTTAAATCGGTCATAACGCAACTGACTAATATCCACTGTAGTTTTTCCATCCACAATAAGTTCTGCCAACTGATGTCCTACTCCCGGAGCAATCCCAAAACCATGTCCACAAAATCCTGCTGCAATTATGAGTCCTGGTACTTCAGGTACTTCACCAAGCACTGGAACTCCATCTTTCATTTGATCTACCCAACCAGCCCATGTTCTTACAATCTTTGCATCCGCCAGAGCTGGGAAGTATTTCATAATACCGCGGCACTCACAGGATGCAGTCAAACTGTTACAGATTGGTGTTCCATTATCCTTGAAAACATCCTCAAACCCAGAAGTTCCACCAAACACGAAAGAACCATGTTTTGTCTGATGACCATAGAAGTCTGCCTCTGCAGTTCCAAGCATCTGGTCAAACATATGTGGCTCAGCTTCTGTAACTAAACACTCGATCATCGCCTCTGACATAGGTAGATCAATGCCTACCGTAGAAAGTAATTCCCGACTTTCAAATCCTGCAGCCACAACCACGGTATCCCCTTCATACACATTATTCTCTGTAATGACCTTCCGAAGTTTTCCCTTAACTTTCTTTAATTCCACAACCTTTTCTCCAGTGATAAAGCGAACTCCCATCTTTCTTGCCGTCTTATAATATCCCAAAGTTGTGGTTAATGGATTTGCATGTCCATCCGTTGGACACCAGCTGGCACAAGTCACTTCATCCAATAAATATGGATTGATTTTACGAACCTCGTCTCCATCGATCATTCTCACATCCAAACCAACACTCTGTGCCCGCTTTGTTAACCCTTCCAAAATTTTTCTGTGTTCCTCTGTTTTTCCAAGACGAAGATTTCCGTCCTGATGATATTCGCAGTCCACTTCCAACTCCTCAGAAAGCGTTGGCCACAAATGCTTAATCCCATACATTACCAACGGCAATTCTCTAGGATCACGACCAGACTGACGGACGCCACCTCCATTTCGGGAAGAACCTCCATTTCCAATATGGTCGCTTCCCTCTAACACAATTACACTTTTCTCTTTTTTTGCTAAATAGTACGCAATCGCACATCCGATAATGCCACCGCCCACAATTACCACATCTGCTGTATTTCCCATAGCCATTATCTCCTTTCGAAACCTATATGTCTTCTTCTGACTCTTTTGCAAGGATTCTCATCTCTGTAGGTCTCATTGGTGCACGACTTGTTGCAGGTTCCAACTCTGCCGGTGAAACTCCAAGTTCTCTTGCCACAATTCCCTTCACCAACTTGGCACACGTCTGTCCTTGACACAATCCCATACCGGTTCTCAAATATCTTCTAATCTCGGTCAAAGTCCACATTCCTTCGTGGACAGCTTTTCTAATTTCTCCCTTTGTAATCTCCTCACAACGGCAGATGAGCATATCATCATCTGCTCCCGGAATAAATTCACCAATATCTCTTGAACGATCATTTACCTGATTCATATCTATGCCTCCTTTTTGAAGAAACGTGCCTTCATTACATACTCTGAAGGAACTTTCATAGTCAACAAATGTGTTTTATCAAAAGCTGGGGATGATTTCACGCCGATAATCTCTGCATCACAAACCTTTCTTCCATCTCTTCCAAGAGCAATTCCCTTATCTCCAACTGTTGGCAACGGAAGAAACTCATATGGCAATGTAATACTGGAAAATCCTTCCTCATAGGTTTCATCCACCAGAAAAATGGCTTGTCCAGAGCAGGCTGCCACACACATTCCACATCCCACACAAGTAGATTCCGGATTCACAGCTGGAAGTGAAGTGATCTTCTCTCCAATCTTAATACATTTCTTTGGACAGGCATCCTGACAAGGATTACATGGAATATTCTGTGTACACTCTATCACCGGATGAATTCCCACTTTTCTTATGACACCTGGAAACCTCTCAATCTCATCATCTGCCACATATCCCTTTTTCAAAAGATTTGTAGAAATTGGAATTCCCTCATCTGTTTTTTCTATCATTTTACCTCTGTTCTTAGGTGCAAACATTCCCTGACGGAGCCCATCCAGAGCAGCATCCAAATTCTTCAAATTCTCATCTAACTCTTCTTTTTCAATAAATCCCAGATACTCTGCTGCTGCAATCCCTGCCATTCTTCCTTCGATCATCGCAGAACTTGCTTCCTCAATTCCTGATACATCTCCTGCCACAAATACTCCTGGAACCTTGTTCTTCCAAATTATCATTAATACTTAATTCTAATGAACTTAAGATAGTATTATTTAAATCTATATTTTTTTTATTTACATTTTTTTCCCTTTCAATGTTTTTGTTAGATCTAAATTCTTCATTTATACTCTTTTTTTTCTTTTTTTTTGGATTAATAATTGTAGTACATTTTTTTAAATGTTTTTGTTTTTTTTTACCTATACCATTTTTTTTTCTAATTTTTTGGATTGAAATGTCTGCAGGTTCTTCATTTATATTCGAAATAGTTTTTTTAAATCTACTTTTAACTTTTGCAGCTCCAGCAAAATCAGTATTTCTTTTAATTTTCCCTTTTGGTGTTTTTGAATAATTTTTCTCTTTGATGTCAGAATTGCTTTTAGAACTCGATGAATCCAATCTAAAATTAAGATCTTCATGTTCATTTTTCTCTTCATAATTTAAAAAAGCCCATACATCTTCTTCCTTTTTTTCTTCCTTATTTTGAAATAAATTGTTCTTTTCCTTTTCTTTTTTATTTATATTTTTAGCTTTAACTTTATCTTTTTCTCTTTCCTTTTCTTTATCTCTTTCCTTTTCTTTATCTTTTTCTTTTTCTCTTTCTTTAATATCTTGATTTTCTGAAATTTCATTATTTTTTATTTTTATTTTTTCTTTTAAATAAACACCTATTAATTTCATTACGGATTTTTGTAAATTTATATCTTTTGAATAATTTCCTTCAGAAATAGTATTTAAATTATCATATGTTGTACTATAACTAAAATTCATATTCTCACTAATAGATAATTCAATCTTTTTTTTAGGTTCTTCAACTGAAATACTATTGGATTCATTAGAACTTTTAGAATTTTCAGAAGAGGTTTCTGAGTCAAATTCAGGTGATTCAGGTATAATTAGAAGTTCTTGCCCATTTAAATTATTTATTGCTTCATTCATATCAAGTTTTACATTTTCTAGAGAATTTTCTTGCATTAGACAACTTGATTGAATTCCTGTTCCAAATACTATCATATTATTTTCATTTCTTTGAATAGAATTATTTAAACTATTGTTCATACTTGAATTTAAATTAGTATTGAAATTAGCATTTGGATTTATTCTTATTAATGAATCTGTAATTTTTGAAATTAACATTTTATATAATTTTTTTCTTTTTCTTCTTTTTTTTATTTTTTTTTGAATTTTTTTTATTAAAGGTCTAGATAAATTTTTAATAGTATTAGGAGTTTTTTCTATTTTTTCTTCTGTTTCTAAAACTCTTTGGGTGACGACTGTATTTTTTATATTTGAATTTTGATTTGTATCAGTCAATTTACTTTCATTATTTACAATTTGTAAACTTTTCAACTTATCTAATGGTCTTATACTAATAGTTGCACTATTTTTACCTTGAAGTGATAAAGTTGAAGCAAAATTTTGATCTATTTTCTCCCTGTTTTTAAAATGCATTGAATCACACCTTACAGCAACATTTGAATTCATTTTATTAAAAGAAAAAAAATTATTATTAATACTTTTATTAATATTTTTATTTTTCTCATCAAAATTAGAAAACATTTTAGAAGTTGTATTTAATTCATTTTTTTCATCATCTTCATTATTGGTATTATTTGCATTATTCATATTTAAAATCAATTTATTATTACTCATATTTTTAAGATTAAATAAACTTTCATTATTATTTCTAGTTATGTTTGCAGTTTGCTTATGCTGACTTTTTTGATTATTCATTTTTTCATTCAAAAATTTTGGAGCGAAAGTGTTTGCGAATTTATTTTTAGAAGAAATATTAGGATAAAAATTCTTATTCATTATTAACTTTTTGTTTAAAGTTTTCATTTTATTCCATGGTTTCACTTGTTTTCTATTTATTTGAAAAATAAAACCATTATTATCTACAAAATTATTCTTTTTCATAAGGTTATTTTCTTTATGACTTTCTTCTCTATGATAATGCTTTAATATTGATTTTTTTGGATATTCTCCTTTATTATCTGTATTTTTATTTGCAGTTTGATTATTAGTCTCTAAATCAAATTTAATTTTTCTTTCTTTTTGTTTTTTTTTTGAATTTAATATTCCTAAATTAAACATAAAATTAGAATCAGATTCTTTCCTCATAATATCAAATCCTTTTTTGCTATCATATCTATGACCATAGTTTTGACAATAATGAATTATTATTTTTTGAGTAATCTTTTTAATACTTTTCATATTATGATAACTCTTATAATATATTTTTTTCCAAACATTTGGATAAGCCTTTGAAATTATCAAAGCCTCATGCTTTCTTAATAAAAATAGTTCTGAATATTTAGATTTAACTCTTAAAGATAATGGAGAAGGCTTTTTTAAAAACATATATACTTCCCCATAATGCTCATTTTTTAAAATGTCTAAAATATTCAGAAATTGATGATTTCCAACATCAAAATCATCACCATCAAAATCACGTTTTGCGATTTCTAATTCAATATTTGATTGATTTAATTCATCCTTTGTTTTTAAAATGGATCTTATTTCTGTTTGAGCCTTTTCTATTTTTCTTCCTATATTCATAGATTGATTCATTGAATTATCTAATTTTGTCTCCATGAATTCATTTATATCTTTAAATTTGTCACCTAAATAATTATCTATAGACATTAAGGGATTTTCTAAATCTATTGCAGCAACTAAAGATAATCGCCCTTCTTTAACGAAAATAATATTATCTACTAATTCTCCTTCATGTATTATAAATGCTCCTTTTTTAGCAGTCATAGGGATATAACTTGTTAGAACTCTTAAAATAAAATCAGAATTTTCACATTCTTTAAAAAAATTAAATTTTTTAATAATTTTTTCATATATTATAAACATTAATTTATTTTTTAAAGTATATGGCAAATTATTAACTAGTAAATTTGTATCAAATCTTTCTTGATTATGAGAAACAGTTTCTAAATGTTTTTGAATTTTACTATATAATTTAAATGACATTTTAGGATAAGAAATTCTTATTTCTTCTAATAAATCCATATCTTTGTTAAATTTTATAGCTGCCCTTGTTTCTTTTTTCACATAATTTCCTATTGTACTAATAAGCCAAGAATAAGCTATTATTCCTATAGTCAACAAAATAATTTGAAAAATTGTCTCTCCAAATGATACACAAGTTATATCTCCGTATCCTACTGAAGTTATAGTAGTTATTAAAAAATACAATGAAATCAAATAAATATTTATGAAACTTTTATCTTGATTATTAGTTGCTAAAATCCAATTCGGATGATTTTGCCTTCCTATATAAATATGAAAACATATAAATATATTAAAACCAAGAATACACATTAAGCCAAATAACATCATTTTCATTGTTTTTTCTAATGTATAATTTTCAGAAATTTTTTCATAAAAATAATAAATTCCGCGATTGGATTTTTTATTTAAGACTTTAAATATTTTTATTATTTTTAATCCTAAAAGAGCTTTTAAAGTATTATATTTCATATCTATACTATTATTAAAACATATATCTCCATCTGGATTATTATTTTTACAAAGATAAATTGAACAAGTAAAAATTGGTATAGCTGAAATTAAGTCAGTAAAAAAATATTTTTTTAAATAATGTTTTATTATTTTTTCATTTTTTTTAATTAAAATAAATTCAAAATTATAATATGCTCGAAAAAAACTTATTAAAATATCAAAAATATTTAAAAAATCTGTTATAAATAATATTATTTTAATTCCTTTAGAAATCTCCGAGCAAAAGCATATACTTTGGGCAATATATAGAGGATAATAAAAACAACAAAACAAAATACAAAATAAAATAGTTGTATCAAAAATAAATATTCTATGAGTTTCGGGAGATATAAAATAAAATTCTTCTTCTAATTCCTCTACTACCTCTTCATCTTCTAGTGAATCATACAACTCTTTATGTCTTGCTATTATTCTATATTTACTTTCATATTCCATATTTTGAATAGAATTAAATATTATTTTGTTCATATTTATGTTAGTTCTATTTATATGCATACTTTTATTATATTTGAAACTAGCATTATTCTTATTCATACTTATATTATTCATATTTATATTATACATACTTTTATTAATATTTTTATTAAAATTATTTTTATTTGTAGTATTTATATTAATATTATTATTATTAAAACTAAAACTTTTTTTACTATTAATTGAATTATTCATATTATTTATATTATGCTCATTTTTAAAAGATTTTAAATTTAATAAATTATCAGCATGACCTATTTGATGCGATATTGATTTATTAAAATTAATAAGTGTTTTATTAAAATCATTTTTTCCTTTAATTTGGCTCAAAGCATTATTTAAGGTATAAATTTGTTTTATTTCATTAACATTTACTGACTTTCTCCTTTTATTCCTTTTTATTTCATTTTTTAATGATTCTATTTCACTTTTTATATTATTTTCCAAAATAATATTATTTTTATCTTTTTTTATACCAGAAAAATTAGATTCATCATCATCTGAATTTAATCCATTTTCTATTTGAATACTCATATCTAATAATTTATATTGTAATTCCTTTTGCACTAATTTTAAATTTGTAGGTTTATTTACCACATCCATTATTGAATTTTTCGATTTTTGTTTGTAAAAACCTTCATGTAATGATACTTTACTTTTATTAAGATTATTATTATTTTTTTTGGAAAATAAATAATTAGGATGAAAAAAATTATTAGTTTTTTTTAAAGGATTCAAAAATCCTATATGAGTATTTTTTAATTTATTTTTTGCTTTTAAATAATTTTGATCACTTCCAGGTAAATTATATATATTTTGAGCATTTAAAAATTTATTACTTTTTTTGGCATTAAAATCAAAAGAAAGGTCATCATTTAATTTTATTAAATTATTATTTTTTTCTTTGGTGTTAGAAAAAAATAAATTTTTAGAAGAACGAGAAATTTGGCCTTCATTATTATATTTGAATCTCATTTTTATTTATTTATTAAATTAATATTTTAATATTAATAAAATCAAAAACATTTTTTATAATCATAAATATGATTTATTGGGGAGTGGGGATTGGGG
>JAJJKT010003308.1:0-13635 GCA_023805755.1 Eremoplastron rostratum | reverse complement strand
CCCATTGTCATAAACGTATAGCTTTCAGGGCTAAAGCCCATACGCTATACTTTTTATGACAAATGCGTAGGCAATTAGCACAATCTAATTTGTACTTAAAAATTAGTTTTAGCACAGCCCCTCGCAATGACGAAATCTAAAATACAAATTTTCGATATTTCATTGCCGAAGTAATATTAATCTTTTATTTTGAAAAAAAATTAATATATCTAACAAACGAATCTATTTATCATTCTGTTTATTTTTTCCCTTTTTCTCCTTTTTCTCTTTTCTTAACTTATATAGCCAAATTAATTCTTTATATATATTTTTTTCAAATAACAAAGTTGTTACAGCCCAAATAAGTTTATATGGCAATATATCTACTTTCCAAGAAGCCTTAGAGTATACTCCTGGCTTAGGTTGATTTGGAAATACAGGAACAGGCTCAAAATCTAGACCATATCTTTTTGCGAAACCTATAGTTGGAGCTATATAACCGAAAAACATACCTGTTAAATAATGTTCATCCAAAGAATACTCAATTTTTAAATAAGCCGAATGGAATACAATACCTTTTTTACCTCTATTCCAAAATCTTTTTACAACTGGCCATAATGATTCCCATTTTTCTTTTATTAAAACAGCTATAGTTTTAAACTTCTTAAAACGTGCCTTAAAAGAGTTAAACATTTTAAGAAGTTTTTTGCTAATCTCATCAGCTTTTGCTTCTTTTTCAGATTGTTGTTTTTCCTTTTCTTTTTTCTCTTCTTCTTCAAGTATTTCTTGTAATTGAGCAAGCTGTTCAGGAGTAGCTTCCACCTTAGGATAATCTTCTATCTCTTTTTCAATATCTTCAGTATCTTCATTTATTTTTTTGTTTAAATCTTCTTCTACAGATACTTCTTCTGTTTCTTCTTTAGATTCTTCGGTATCAGTAGTTTTTTCTAGCAGAGCTTCACTATCCTTTTCTTCTGATAACGGTTTCTCTTCAATATTATTATTGCTTAAATCCGATTCATTATTAGTTTTGTTTTCAGCAATATTTTCCTTATTTTCTTCATTTTCCTGCAAACTAATATTTTCTTCTGAAGGGGGTAATATTTCTTCTTTTTTTTCTACTTTAGGTCCTTCAATTTCTTTGTTTTTTACAACAGTATCTCTTTGTATTAATTTCTTAAATCTCCATATTTCCAACCATAAATCTTGTGTATGAGCAGAAGCCATATATCGTAATCGTAACAAACCAAAAAGATAGCTGACTTTCAACTCACCTCTTTGTCCTTTCAATGAACCTCTTCCACTTAATGTTAAATAGATTGGATGAAATACAATGATTAAGCCTATAAAAATAAAAAGACCTAATCCTGTAAAGAAACCATATTTAACAATTATCCAAAGGATAGCCCAAAATTCACTCATGTTGTAATAATCCCTTGTGAAGAAGGTTCTATAGAAATATTAAATATTTTTTCAGGGCCAAAAACTTCCCCATCTAATTCATAAAAAGTAGGTTCAAAAGCTGTGACTTTAAAATTGCGTCCTACCTTTTTTATTGCCATTTTTGGTAAATCACCTTTTCCATATGCATATTTAATAAGTTTAAAAAAAGATAAAATGTTAAATTCTTTTAATAGGACTAAGTTTAACAAGCCATCATTATACCTAGCTTCTGGAGCAAAATACAATTCACCACCATATCTACGCATATTCGCAAAAATAGCAAAATCACCTTTTAATATTTCACCATCATCACATTCTATAGTTAACTTAGAAGGTTTGTAACTTACTAATGTTTTTATTGTTTCAATACCATAGGCAGCTTGCCCCAAAATTGTTTTCAGCCCTTTTGATACACGGTTTGCAACAACTGCATCGAAACCAATTCCCGCTACAAATGCAAATTTTTTACCACAACAGATTCCTAAATCTATATTTTGAATAGCACCCGTTAGTAATAGCTTAAAATTATCCAACATTTTTTTAGGCAATCCTAACTCTTTTGCTACCACATTAGCTGTTCCAGTTGGAATAAGCCCTATATTAGCTTTATTAGCTATATTATTTAATGCTAGATTTAAAGTTCCATCGCCACCAGCTACAGCAACTAAGGTATTTGATTCAGATGAATATTTCTTAATTTTTATAATAAAATCTTCTATGCCATTTGTAAAAATAAGTTGGCAGGGCATAAACTTTTTTATATGCTCACAAGCTTTTTCCAAAGCTTCTTTATTTGTTTTTTTTGATTTTGCAGCAGAATTAATCAAAACCGCTATATTATTATAACTCATCTGAATCTTCCTAAACTTAACCTTAAATTATGCCATGAATTAAAATAAAAGGCAAATATTTCTCTTTTTTTAACAGGGCGAACGCATTAAAATTTCTTGTACTTTTATCAAAAATATGTTTTAGTTGTTGATATAGCCTATATGAAAGGATTATCAATGACTAAAAGGATTTCAGGCTCTCATTTTTCAAAATTGTGTTCTTCTTTGACCGACCCTAGAATAAGCAGACGGAGGCTTCACAGTCTTGAAAGTATAGTCACCATAACCGTTTGTGCAGTCTTATGTGGTGTGGAAACATGGAAAGATATTGCCGAATTCGGAGTAATAAAGAAATCATTTTTTCTGAGTTCCTAGATCTGTCTAACGGAATTCCTTCACATGATACTTTTGCACGTGTTTTTTCAAGAATAGACCCCGTAGAATTTGAAGAATCGTTCTATGAATGGCAGAAGCATCTGCACGATTCTTTGTGTGGCGATGTAGTAGCAATTGATGGGAAGACATTGAGGGGAGCCAGAGACAAATCGTCTAATAAATCGGCTATACATATGGTTAGTGCATGAAGCACGAGAAACAAAGTGGTGCTATCGCAGACAAGAGTTTCAGAAAAGTCTAATGAGATAACTGCTGTTCCAAAGCTATTGAAAATACTTGACCTCGAAGGCTGTATCGTGACCATGGATGCGATGGGCTGTCAGATAGACCATGCTGAAATAATAAAAGCTAAAAAAGCTGATTATGTTCTCGCTTTGAAAGGAAACCAGTCCGGTTTTCACGAAGAGGCTCTCGATTACTGCAAAGATGCTGTGACAGAAAATCTTGAAAAGGTAGCACAGGATTATTTCAAGGAAAAACAGGAATATAATCACGGAAGACTTGAAGAAAGAAAGTATTATCTGATAAAAGATCTTTCGTGGAGCAGGAAAGCCGTGGATTGGGCAGGTATCAAAATCTATAGGCATTGTCAAGGCAAAACGAATAGAGAATGGTGTTGAAACGAACGAAACTAGATTTTATTGCTCGTCTTTGACTGATATGTTTAGTATTTACATCAAGATTCTTAAAAGTCAGAGTGAGTTCTGTTTTTGTAGAATTCCATTTTATACTAGAAGCTTCGATAACCTTATTCCCAGCTTTTATACTAATAGCTTTTTAACAGCTTCGGTATTCATTTTTTGTGAAAAAGCTATAACAATACTTTGATTTACATCGGCTTCAGTTTCGGCTGGAGCTGTGCCTTTTATACTTGCAGTTGGCTGGTCAGCACCTTTTTTAAAGTTGATTTGCATATCATTTGAATAGAAAAGGCTAGAGGCTTTCACGCTAGCTTTTAAAACAAGTTTTGAAGGCATATCGCTGACTTTCATATCTTTTGCTTTGATTATGAAATTGTAAGTAGCGGTATTGCCAGAAAGCTTAGAAGTAGCCAAGTCGCTTGTAAGTTTAAAAGTAGTTTGGTATTTTCCTTTTTGTTCGGCAGTTGAAAAATCGATATTTTTATAAGTTTTGTCAGACTTTTTAATACTGATTTTCTTGTTCCCATTCTGAAAAGCTGTAATAGAAATTTCAGCTTTATCTGGGCTTACATCGCCTTTCAAAGTTAGTCTAAGAGTTACTTCGATATCATTGTCAAATTTCTGAGTGTAAGATGCTGTTACAATATGACATCTACGTTATTTTCTCCAAACCATTTTATTAACTACGCCAACGTATGATTGTATAATTTTAACAACCTTAGTACTTACATTTTTTTCTATATAATCAGGAACGGGGATTCCGAAATCTTTATTTTTATTCATTTCTACTGCTGTTTCTACAGATTGCAATAAACCTTTTTCATCAATTCCAGAAAGAATAAAACAAGCTTTATCAAGAGCTTCAGGGCGTTCAGTCGAAGTTCTTATACAAACAGCAGGGAAAGGATAGCCAACAGAAGTAAAAAAGCTTGATTCTTCAGGAAGAGTTCCAGAATCTGAAACCACACAAAAAGCATTCATTTGAAGGCAGTTATAATCGTGAAATCCTAAAGGTTCATGTTGAATAACTCTTGCGTCTAACTTAAATCCACTAGCTTCTAATCTTTTCTTAGAACGAGGATGACAGCTATACAAAATAGGCATATTGTACTTTTCAGCCATTTTATTAATTGCAGAAAACAAGCTTATAAAATTTCTTTCGGTATCTATGTTTTCTTCTCTATGAGCTGATAGTAGAATATACCCACCCTTTTTCAATCCTAATCTTGAATGAATATCAGAAGCTTTTATCTCATTTATATTATTATTTAAAACTTCAGCCATTGGAGAACCTGTAACATAGGTTCTTTCTTTTGGTAAACCACATTCAGCAAGATAACGTCTAGCATGTTCAGAATATGCCATATTAACATCAGAAATAATATCTACAATCCTACGATTAGTTTCTTCAGGAAGACATTCATCTTTGCATCTATTTCCTGCTTCCATGTGGAAAATAGGAATATGAAGACGCTTAGCACCTATTACAGAAAGGCAAGAATTAGTATCTCCTAAGACTAAAACAGCTTCTGGTTTTATTTCTACCATAAGATTATAAGAAGAAGAAATAATATTGCCAATGGTATCACCCAATGTATTTCCAACTGCATTAAGATATACTTCTGGGTCAGCAAGCTTTAAATCTTTAAAGAAAACTCCATTTAGATTGTAATCATAATTCTGACCTGTATGAGCCAAAATAACATCGAAATATTTTCTACATTTTGTTATTACAGCAGAAAGTCTGATTATTTCTGGTCTTGTTCCAACTATTATAAGAAGTTTCAATTTACCGTTATTTTTAAAACCTGTCATTTATTTAGCTCGTTTCTTATATATTCTAATTCTAAAAGTTTTATCTTAACCTGTTCAACATTTAACAATTCTGTAGTATTTGAATTAAATTCACTAATAGTATTTCTTTTTGCATCACCTTTAGTAAAATATTTATCATAATTCAAACCTCGCTTATCACAAGGGACTCGATAAAAGCTTCCTAAATCTATAGCATGTGCACATTCTTCATTTGTTAAAAGAGTTTCAAACATCTTTTCTCCGTGACGAATGCCGATTACTTTTATTGATTTTTTATTTGCATTGAAAAGCTCACAAACAGCTTCTGCCTGTGTTTGTATTGTACAAGCAGGAGCTTTTTGAACAAAAATATCGCCTGATTCAGCATTTTCAAAAGCAAATAAAACTAAATCTACAGCTTCATCTAACGACATTATGAAACGAGTCATAGAACCATCTGTTATAGTAATTGGAGAACCTGACCTTATCTGATCTATCCAAAGAGGAATTACAGAACCCCTAGAGCACATAACGTTTCCATATCTAGTGCAACAAATTTTAGTTTTATCACTTGTTCTGCTTTTTGCTATAACGACTTTTTCCATCATTGCTTTGGAAGTTCCCATAGCATTAACAGGATAAGCAGCTTTATCTGTCGATAGACAAACCACACATTCTACTCCTTCTTCAATAGCAGCGGTAAGAAGGTTTTCAGTACCTAAAACATTCGTCTTAACAGCTTCTATAGGGAAAAATTCACAGGATGGGACCTGTTTTAAAGCTGCAGCATGAAATATATAATTCACACCATGTATAGCATTTTTTATAGATTGTAAATCACGAACATCACCTATATAAAAACTTATTTTTTCTGCATATTCAGGCATTTTTACCTGAAATTCGTGGCGCATATCATCTTGCTTTTTCTCGTCACGAGAGAAAACTCTTATTTCTCTTATATCTGTAGGTAAAAATCTATTTAATACAGCATTACCAAAAGAGCCTGTTCCGCCAGTAATCATCAAGACCTTATCTTTGAATAGAGTCATATAAATCTCCAAATGTTCAGTGATTCTAGGGTATTATGCCACTCAGAGATTTAAAGGTCAATCATTTCTCAAATTTCACCAGGGCGAACGCATTAAAATTTATATAAAAATATAGTAGTAATCATATTTTTACTAACTCATAATAAACTATATTTAAAACATAATCGTCATTGCGAGGCGTTGAAAACGCCGTGGCAATCCAGAAAATTAAATTTTAATGCGTTAGCCCTGAATTTCACTTAATTAGCTACAGCTACTAAGCGAGTACAGAATATTGTTAAAGCGACAAGTGAAAGCATTAAACCAATAGTCCAGAATCTAATGACAACCTTTTCTTCTGGCCACCCACATAATTCAAAATGGTGATGAATTGGGCTCATTCTGAAAATTCTTTTTCCATGAGTTAGCTTAAAATAACTGACCTGTATTATAACAGATAATGCTTCGCAAACAAAGATTCCACCAGCAATTCCAAGATAAAATTCTGTCTTGCTTGCCAAAGCTATAGCTCCTAATGCTCCTCCAAGAGCAAGTGAGCCTGTATCCCCCATAAATACCGCTGCTGGATGTGAATTATGCCATAAAAAGCCTAAACAACCACCAATAATTGAAGCACAAATTATAGTTAGTTCACCAGAACCAAGAATAAATGCTACTCCAATATGTTTTGCAAAAATAGCATGACCACAAATATAAGTTATAAGTAAAAATGGAGCGGTAGCAACTGTAACAGTACCTGCCGCCAACCCGTCTAATCCATCAGTAAGATTTACAGCATTTGTACAACCAACAATGGCAAATAAAGCAAATGGAATATAAAACCATCCTAAATCCCAAAAACCTATTACAGGAATTTGTATAGCTGTAGAAGGTATTTCAGTTCCGCTAGAAGGCATATCAAATTTTAAACCAGGATACAACTTTATGAACAATGCAGCTGCCAAACCTATTATTATTTGAAAAAACAATTTCTGTCTAGCGGTTAAACCAAGTGATCGTGCATTTACAACTTTTGTTATATCATCAAAAAAGCCGATTAAACCCATTCCAACAGTTACAGTAATCGCAAACCAAACATAAGGATTAAGCTTAGCCCATAAAATAGTAGTCACAAATAGTGGAATTAAAATTATAATCCCTCCCATTGTGGGAATACCAGCTTTCTTCAAATGTTCTTTAACGCCTTCTTCTCGAACAGTTTGTCCTATTTGTCGAGATTTCAGATTTGATATTACCCGTGGAGCAATAATCATTGCCAATAAAAAAGACGTAACGATAGAAAAAATAATTCTAATCGATAATGGCTCAAACATTGAACTAAACAAAACGAAACCTCCGTTTCAGTCTCAAGGGATACTGTTACGAAGGTTTCGCTTTATTCTTTATGAATTAATGCAAATCCATCTTTAAATCAGGCCATAAACTATGCACTATTTTTTCAAAATGCAAACCACGACTAGCTTTAAAGAGTACAGTAACACCTTTGTTTATATGTTTTTTTAATAAATCGGCTGTATCTTCACAAGAATTAACTAATATTACAGAATTTGGATTCATTCCATTATCTATGGCTGCATCGACTGTATTTTTAACGGCTTCACCAACACAAACTAATAAACTTAAACCACTAGATGCTGCTTGCTGTCCTAATTTTCGGTGAAGTCCATCAGACATTTTTCCTAATTCCCTCATATCACCGAGGACTGCAATCTTTTTTCCAGAACAAATAGATAAATATTTTAAAGCTTCCTGCATAGAAGCTGGATTAGCATTGTAACAATCTAATAGAATTTCTACTCCACCTTTGCTAATTCGTTCCATTCTTGCACCAACAGGAATGAAAGATTTTAAAAGTTCAATAGATTTGTCTAAATCGCAACCCATCTTATGACATATAGCCAACGCTGCAGTTGCATTAAAAGCATTATGATGTCCTACAAGCGATAATTCTACTTTTCGTTCGCCTATAGGTGTAACCAAAGTGAAATACAAAGAATCAGTCAACATATTAAAATCTTTTATTCTATAGTCGTTACCTTCTTTTTCACCAAAAGTAGAATAATTAGTTTCAGAAGCAACTTCTTTTAAAAGATTAATAAATTCGCTATCACCAGGTAATACAGCTAAACTACCAGGTTTTAACTGTTCTAATATTTCAGACTTTGCTTTAGCTATATTTTCCAAACTTCCTAAAATTCCAATGTGAGCAGGCCCAATATTGCTAATAACAGCAGCATCAGGTGTTGCAATATTACATAGAGTTCTTATTTCTCCAGGATGATTCATTCCCATTTCTAATACAGAATATTTGCTATCTGGGTCTATACCCAATATAGTAAGAGGTAAACCTATATGATTGTTAAGATTCCCAAGAGTTGTACTACATTTAGCGAATCCAGACAAAATATGAGTAATCATAGATCTAGTAGTAGTTTTTCCGTTACTACCAGTTACAGCAATTATGAATGATGTCAATTCATTTCTTCTATATTGAGCAAGTTTTTGAAGAGCTAATAAAGTATCAGGAACTTTAATTATTGCTGCATCTGCGGTATCACCAATTTCGTCAGAAGATACAAGAACCGCTTTAGCACCATTTTTTACTGCTGATGGAATAAACTTATGTCCATCATGATTTTCGCCTATTAGGGCAACAAAAAGGTCTCCGTTTTCAACTTTTCTATTATCTATACAAACTTTTTTAATTTGTTTGTCATTATCTTTTATTAGTTCACCATTACATATTTCAGCTATTTTTTTAGCTGTATAGTCTAAAATACTCATTTTAATTCCTTTTTTTTTTGAAAATTTCTTGCTACTTCTCTATCATCGAATGGGATAGTTCGGTCAGAAAAATATTGCCCCGTTTCATGACCTTTTCCTGCTATTAATACGGTATCTCCAGATTCAGCTAGTTTCAAGCCTTTATAAATAGCTTCTTTTCTATCTAAAACTTGATAAACAACTTTATTTTCAGGAATACCAACAGAATTTATTCCTTCCATAATATTATCTATAATGCTTTGAGGATCTTCTTTTCTTGGATTATCAGAAGTAACTATTACTATATCTGAGCCTTCTAGAGCTGTTCTACCCATAACAGGTCTTTTTTCCTGAGATCTATTTCCACCGCAACCAAAAACAGTTATTATTCTCTTTTCTGTTAATGGCCTCAAAGTGGACAATACATTTTTTAAAGCATCTGGACTATGAGCATAATCAACTATAATGTTTATATTTCTATCGTTTTCTATTGCTTCTAGTCTTCCTGGAACAGACTGTAATTCGTCTAATCCTTCACAAATATTACTAATATTTACGCCTAATGCATAGCACAAACCTGCCGCCATTAACGCATTAAATATATTATATTCTCCGCCCAAATGAATCTGGCAATCTTTTTCTTCATTATTACAATGCAAAACGAATTTACAACCATTGCCTTTTATGTTCATATCTGTGGCAAATATATCTGCTTCTTTATTATTAACAGAAACAGTTATTACATCAAGTCCTGCTTCTTTACATTCGTTAGCTAATTTAACCCCATATTCATTATCAATTCCAATTACATTCTTTTTATTCTTTAATGGTATCTCAAGGAATAAACGCTTCTTTGCTTCGTAATAATCATTCATGTCATGATGAAATTCTGTATGTTCTAAACTTAGGTTAGTAAATCCTGCTACAGAGAAATTAATATTTTCAACTCTCCACATTTTTAAAGAGTGGGAACTAACTTCCATAACGCCATACTTAATGTCATTTTTTAGTGCTTCTGCAAGAAGAGAATGAATAACTTGTGATTCTGGAGTTGTATTATTAGCAGGGAATACATCGTATTCCATATCGTAGTCGATGGTTCCCATTCTAAATGCTCTATCATAAGCCTTCTTTAATATACTTTGAACCATGTATGAAATAGTTGTCTTGCCTTTTGTTCCTGTAATACCGATTATTTTCTGAGATTCAGAAGGATTTCCGTAGAATTTTGCAGAAACTTCTGACAAAGCTGCTCTTGCATTACTTACCTTTATTACAGGAACTTCAATATTTTTTCTATTGCTTTCAATTATTGCAGCAACAGCTCCGTGTTCGATAGCTTCAAACAAAAAGACACAACCATCAATATTGGTTCCAGGAAGAGCAACAAATAAATCGCCTTTCTTTACTTTTCTTGAATTGAAACATATGCCTGTTATTTCAATATCAAGATTACCAATTGTTTCTATGGTATTAGAAGGAACTAAATCTTTTAATGTAGTCATTTGTTTCTCCAAAATATTATTAAATTCTCTTTTTCACTATTCATTCATAGTCGAAGATAACTTTATTCTTAAGATTTTAGAAGCAGGAAATCTGCTACCAGGTGGTGGAAGCTGTTTAACTACAACTCCATCTCCATCATATATAGCTTTCAACCCCATACTATTTACAGTTTGAATTGCACCTTTCATTGATTTTCCAATCAAATCTGGAACAACATTTACACCAGCTGGTGGAGCAACATTTATTGCTTCAATATTCGTTGAACTACTTACCTTTATTTGAGTAGAAACGTTTTCGTTAAGTTTTTCAATGCTTTCTCCATGTGCAGCTGTTAATTCTAGCAAACCATTAATTCCTTTTCCAGAATTTTTTACATTTTTGTCGGGTGGAACCTTTAAATATTTTAATACTTTTTCAGCAATAGAAGCAAATGCTGGAGCAGCTAATCTACTTCCAAACAAAGTTTTAGTATCCCCTTTTGGTTCATTTAAAGCAACAAAAACTACTATTCTAGGTTCTGTAGCTGGTGCCATTCCTACAAAGGAAGTAACTAATTTAGTATTTGAATACCCACCTTTACCATCTGGTTTTTGTGCAGTACTAGTCTTTCCTCCAGAAGTATAATCTTCTAAAGCAGCTCTAGAACCACCACCTTCTTCAACAACCCCTCTTAACATAGATCGCATTTTTCTAGCCAATTGAGGAGATACAACTCTTCGAATTATATCTGGTTCAAAATTCTGTTGAAATTCACCATCCGCTGAAGTAATACTTTTTATTAATCTAGGTCTTATAAGATTACCTCCATTAGCTATGGCACAATAAGCTTGAACTATTTGCAAACTTGTTACTGTTAATTCCTGACCAATACATAGAGAAGATTTTGAAAATTCAGACCATGCTGAAGGTGGTCTTAAAATACCGCTGCTTTCAAATAAAACTTCAATTCCAGTAGGTTCACCCAACCCAAAATTTTTATACATTCTATAAATCATTTCTTTTTCAACAAGTTGTGAAAGCTGTAACATAGCAGCATTACAAGATTTGGCAACAGCTTCGTTAATGTCTAGTAAACCATGATATCCAGTACACTTCATTTTACGGTATTTAGGTGTAATTAATTCACCATATCCTTTACAATAAAAACGAGTGCTAGAATCTACCTTTTTATTTTCTAATCCAGTTGCAGCCGCTAAAATTTTTATACAGGAACCTGGTTCAAACATATCAGTAGCAGGCCGATTCCTTAAATTAAATTGAGGAGACTTAGAATAATTATTCAAATCATATGTTGGATAACAAGCCATACCTAATATTTCACCAGTATATGGATCTGCAACAATAGCAGTAGTATCTAAAGGATCATATTTTTTAGCTAAAGCTTGAAGTTCGTTTTCAATAACATGTTGAATAAATGCATCTATAGTTATATTAATATTACTTCCGCCCATTGGAGGAGTTATATTTTTCAATTCTCCTATTGCATTATTCCCACTAATACTGATATCTTCCTGAATAGCCATACCAGCATAACCTTTAAGGGTTTTATCATACAATTTTTCTAATCCTTCTAACCCCTCCTGGTCACTGCCGCAAAAACCAATCAGATTAGCTGCTAAAACATTTTGAGGGTAATATCTCTTATAATGTGTTTCTAGATTAATTCCAGGAATATTCAATTGTTTTATTTTGTTAGCAACACTTAACTCAACATTTTTACATAATAAAGCATATTTGCTCTTTTTGCATTTACTTATAATTTCTTCTCTTGTAAGAGGAATAATTGTAGATAATGTTCCGGCAACTTCATTTATATCTTTAACTTCAGGAGTATATAAATATACATGAAAAGTTTCTACAGATATTGCCAATTCTATTCCATTTCTATCACGAATAACTCCACGTCTAACATCAATAACTCTTTTACTAACGTGGTTATTCATTGACAATTTAGACCATCGGTCATATTGAAAAACTTGAAGATAAACCAACCTTATGACAAACACTCCAAGAACAATAATAGCAAGAATCATCATACAAATAATTCTATATATTCTTGGTTTTAAAGGCTTTTTACGCATTTATTACTTCTTTCCACTTACAGTTTAATAACACTTCTTAGCCTTGCTGAGCGAGAACGTGGATTTTTCGCGATTTCACTTTCATCAGCAAAAATAGCCTTTTTAGTTAATACTTTAGAAGATGTTTCCAAAAAACAAGACTAAAGGGTAGCCCTTTAATCTCGGTTAGAAATGACTTGCAGCGGATATGACATGACAATTCTGAATATGGTAATTCTTTTTTTCCTGGATCATCAGAGTTATATATTAAATCAAGACAAGCCTTATCTAAAGCTACTGGATCAGTAGAAGATAAGATACCTATATCTTTCATACATGGTTTTTTAGCCTTTCCATCGCAATCACAGTCAATTGAGATATTAACCATCATATTAATAAAAGCCATATTTCCTCTAAAATATTTCACAACTGAATATGCAGCATCAGCCATTGCTTCTTTAAATTCTTTATCAGTACAAATATTAGACCATAAAACATTTTGATTTGCAGTTTTACCAGCAGAATGTTGATAGGCTTTTCCTGCAGAAGAACCAAAACCAATAGATAACTGTTTAAGAGCTCCTCCAAAACCTCCCATTTGATGGCCTTTAAAATGAGAAAGAACAAGACATGAATCATATCTAACAATATTTCTTCCAACAAAATTTTTTTTTATAAGTTTTCCTTCGGGTATTTCTAAAGTCATATCAGCATCAGCGTCTAAAATATCTACTTTAAAAATTTCTGACCATCCGTGTTCCTTCATTAGCTTTTTATGCTTTTCTGTTGTATTCCTGGAACCTGGATAAGCTGTATTGCATTCTACTATAGTACCTTTTACATGCTCTACTATTGGTTTTAAAAATTCCGGCTTTAAGAAGTTTTGATTTCCTTCTTCTCCACTATGAACTTTGACTGCTACTTTTCCTTTTAATGGCTTTTTTAGAATTTCATACATATCTATTATTTTTTGAGGAGTTATTGTCTTTGTAAAATAAACCTTTGGCTTAACTTTCATATCCTTGATTTTATATATAAATAATTTTATTATTCATTAATTAAGTTAATTTTATTTTATCATTTGTTAAAAATTCTATTTAGATATTAATATGGGGATTGGGGATTGGGGATTGGGGATTGGGGATTGGGGATTGGGGATTGGGGATTGGGGATT
>JAJJKT010003307.1:0-13901 GCA_023805755.1 Eremoplastron rostratum | reverse complement strand
TATATATAGTGTTTAAATAAATAATATATAATATAAAAATAATGCAATATCAAAAAAATAAATCTGATCAAAAAGAGAAAAAAGAAAGAAATAAGGAAAATACAGATTCTGATATAGGAGAAATGATTTATATGGAGCCTAATGGCAATCAAATTATAAGCCCAGAAAGCATAGGTCAAGAGCAAATGATTGAAAGAAATGAAAATAGATCAAATACTGCTCAACCGATGAAATCAAATCCTACTATTATTCAAACTGTTAAAAATGATTTAAAAAATAGAGTAGATATATCCCAACTAGTGGATGAAAGACCAATTCATTCAATAGTAGTGAATGTTTCTTCAGGAAATCTTGAGGAGAAAAGGGATAAAAGCCCTAAAACTATAAATATAGGGAGTACAAAAGAAGAAATTGAATATAATATCAAAACTTTAAATCCAAGGAAATCTCCTAAAGAAAATAATCAATTTCAATCAGGAATAAATCTCCTAGGAAGTGATAGTCATAATTATAATTCTTTAAATGATAGTGGAGGATTTCAACAAATAAACCTTGCGCAAAGATCAAATTTTTCTCGAAGTCCTGATAATTTTCCAAAAAAGAAAGAATATCAATTTTTCCAAAATGACAGGAGAGAAAGAGGAGGAATTATTCCTTTTAATAATATGAGTCCTAATCCAAAAAATATTGAGGATATAAATTCTTCAGGAGAAAAAATTGATTTAACACACCAAAGTAATAATTATAGAAGTTTAATAGGAAATTCAAGCCAAAGAAATGCTTCGGCAGGAATGAATTATAGATATGATAAACAAATGTTAAATACCACAAATAAAAATTTATATCAAAATGATGAAATAAATGAAAATTATAGAAATAAAATGAATAATAATATGAGCTATGGAGATGTTAAAAAAATAATGAAAAGATTCACAAAAATATATGATCCAAATACAAATACTAACGGTGTTCTGATAGAATCATCACAGGTAACAGTACCTGGTGCAGCAGATGATATTTTCACAAATAGATTTAAAGTTTTATCTAAAATGAATCGATTAAGTAATATTTTATTATCTAAGAAAAAAAGAAGTCCAAATAAGTATGAAGAAAATAGCAATCTCAACTTAAGAAGTCGTTCAAGAAGTAGAAGTAGAAGTCCAGTAAGTGTTAGAGCAAATGAAAGGTCAAGATCTCCTTATATGAAAAAAATGCCGCATAATAAATTTTTATTCGTTTCATTAGCTATGCTATCAAGTAAAGGCCCAAAATGTGAAGATAGAATTATTTTAAGAAAAATGAGATTAGATAAAGGTGGAGTAGTTGATTTAGCTCAAGAGGAAAGAAAAAAAGCAAAATACAAAATTAAAAAAATAGCAAAAAATAAAGCAGCTATTAGTTTTTATCATACAAATCCTAAATATAGAGAAATAGCAGCAAGAATTATACAAGAATGGTGGGCAGAATTAAAAGTTTTATATGCTAAAAAATTGAAAAAAATAATATTGATTCAAAGTGCCTTTAGAGGAAAATGGGTTAGAAAAAATATGTATGATTTATTATATTTAAATTATCTATATATTTGTTTTTGCAGAAAAATTGAAAAAGCTTTAAGCGCCCATGTTCGTCCTTTGGTATTCAATAAATTATTTGAAGAAAAAAAAACTGAATCAGTAATATTAAGAAATTTAGTTAATAGAAAAGAAAAAAGAGATAATTTAAAAGCCATGATTAAATGCTGGAATAAATGGTATTCAATAATTAAAAATCAAAATTTAAAAAATAAAATGGGAAAACAATTAATAGATATAAGAAGTCATAAAGAAAATAAACTGAATATATTGCTTGCATTTTTCAATAAATGGAGATATTTAACAAAAATTAGTAATATTACTCCAGGCCAAAATGTAAATATATATCCTTTAAATAAAATTAATGGTTTCTGTAAAATTATGGATGCAGCAAAAAAATATGTACAAAAAAAAGCTTTAAGAAAAATACTTAGTCAATTAATTAAATATTTGTCTATTCAAGTTAGAGAAAATTTATTAAAAAAAATAATTAATAAAAAAGCAGAATATGAAAAAAAGATATTAAGAAATACTTTATACTTATGGTATAGTAAAATTCTTAATTGCAGGAAAGCATCTAATGAAGAAGAAGCAAATAAATTAAGAGAAATGAGATTAAAAATATTTAAAATATTATTTATGAATGTTAAAAGAAAAATAAATAATAGATATCTAAGAAAATATTTAATTAGATTATATATAAATACTCATCCAGATACTATAAATAGATATATAATATACGAAATATTAAGAAAAATAAAAATTGAAGAATTAAGAGATGGAGAAGAAACTACAATAAATATTCATAAAAGAAAATACAAAATAGTAAAAACAAAAAAAGATTTGAGAATAATTCAATCAGATGAAGAAGAATCAGTTCATAGTGTCCATGATGAAGAAGAACCAAAAGAACAAATTGTTAAAAATTATGAAGAAATTGTTTCTAAAATCCATAAAGATAAAAAAGGTAAATACGAAGAAGGTGAAGAAATTCCGGCAGATGTAAAAAAAGATTTAGATGTTATAGAAAAAAAGGGAAAACAAGATCGAAAAAAGAAAAAAGAAGAAGGTGAAGAAACTCCAGAAGAAGAAGAAAGAAAAAGACCAAAAAAATCAGAAAAAAAGAGAAGACCGGAAAAAACTGAAGAAGAAGAATCTGAAGAAAGTGAAAGACGTACCACAAAAGGAGAAAAAATTTCAAAAAAAAGAGCAGAAAAGGAAAGAAAGAGAAGAGGTGAAAGACATAGAAAAAGAAGAGATGAAGGAAGTTATGAAGAAGAGTCGGAATATGAAGAAATTGAAAGCGAAGATTCAAGAAGGGGAAGAAAAGGTGGAATAAAAAGCAAAACTACTCCAAAAACTAGAAGATATAAACCTGAAAGAAGACATAAAAGAGAATCTGATTCAAGAAAAAGACGTAGATATGAAAGAATTTCTGAATCGGAAGAAGAAAGTGAAGAGTATGATGATAGAGAAAGAGATGAATATGATTATGGAAGAAGAAGGCATAGGCCTTATAGTGAAAGAGCTGGAAAAGGAAGAGAAGTTCGTAGAGTTAAAAGGAGAACAACTCCTACTCATAGAGGAAAAGTGAGAAGAAGATATACCGATAAAGATAAAAGAAGAGAAGAATATTCTCCTAGTGATGAATATGAAGAAATAGAAGAAGAGGAATCACCTGATATTGGAAGAGCAAGAAAAAAAAGAGTTCACAAATATGTAACAAGAAAAAGATCTGAGCCAAGAAGAAGACATCATAGGAGAAGACCATCATATGATGAAGAAAGTGAAAGAAGTTATTCAAGTTATGAAGAAATTTCAGATAGAGATGATTACGGAAAAAAAAGAGCCAAAACTCCATATGATGATAGGGAAGGACCAAGAAAAAGACATGTAAGAAGAAAGAGAAGAGATGATATTGAAGTTGAAGAAGAAGAAGAGGAAAGTCCAGAAGATAGATATAGAAAAAGACAAAGGAAAAAATATATAAAAAGAGATAGAGATGGTAATGTATATATTAAAGAAGAGGGTTCTTCAGAAGAAGATGATGGAAGAAAAAAAGGAAAAATAAAAGTTAAGAGAAAAACACATAGAAGAAGGAGAAGTCCAAGAGAAGAAGAGGATGATGATCGAAGAGAAAGAAAAAAAAGAGGAAAATATGAACCAGATAATAAGATTGATGAAGTAGGAGAAAATGAGGAGAGTGAGGAAGAGGAATCTATTAGAGAGAGAAAAAAAGAATCAGAATACGAAGATAGATATAGTGATGAAGGAGGTAGAAGAAGAAAAAAAAAGAGAAGAACAAAGGAAGAAGAATATCCTGTTGATGTCTATGATAAAAATGGAAACATAATTACTAATCTGGAAAAATATAGAAATAAAGATGGAACTTATGATATAGATTTATATGATAAAGATCGAAATATAATTAATGATTTAAAAAAATATATAAAAACACAAAGAGTTCCAAAAGAATTATATGATAAAGAAGGAAGAAGATTAATAGATTTAGAACAATATAAAAATAAAGATGGAGATTATGATATAGATTTATATGAGGAAGATGGAAAAAGAATTACAGATCTTAAAAAATATATAAATAATGATGGTGATTTGACAATTCCTGTTTATGATAAAGATAAAAATATAGTTATAAATATAGAAAAATATAAAAAAAGAGATGGTGGATATGATATTGATTTATATGATAAAAATGGAAAAATAATTACTGATTTAAAAAAATATAAAAGAGAAAAAAGAAAAAGAGAAAAATCTCCTGAACAAATATTTGATAAACGAGGAAGAAGATTAATAAATTTAGCAAAATATAAAAATGATGATGGAAATTATGATATTGATTTATATGATAACGAAAGAAATAGAATTACTAATATAAAAAAATATATAAATAAAGATGGAGATTTTACAATTCCTGTGTATGATAAAGATAATAACATTGTAATTAATTTGGAAAAATATAAAAATAAAGATGGAGATTATGTTATTGATATTTATGATAAAAAAGGAAATATAGTGACAGATTTAAAGAAATATGAAAAATCATCTGAAGAAGAAGAGGAAGAGGAAGAAGAATCTATATATGTTTATGATAAAAGAGGAAAAAGAATTACTAATTTAGCAAAATATAGGAAGAAAGATGGAGAATATGATATAGACTTATATGATAAAGATAGAAAAAGAATTACTGATTTAAAAAAATATAAAAAAAAACAAAAAGAAAAATATCCTGAATTATATGATAAAAGAGGGAGAAGATTAATTAATTTGGCAAAATATAGAAATAAAGATGGAGAATATGACATAGATTTATATGATGAAAATAGAAAAAGAATTACTAATTTAAAAAAATATATAAATAAAGATGGTGATTTTACAATTCCTCTTTATGATAAAGAAAATAATATTGTAATTAATTTAGAAAAATATAAAAATAAAGATGGAGATTATGTTATTGATGTTTATGATAAAAAAGGAAAAATAGTTACAGATTTAAAGAAATATGAAAGGCCATCTGAAGAAGAAGAGGAGGAAGAAGAAGAAGAGTCTTTAGAAGTATATGATGAAGATAGAAGAAGAATTGTTAATTTAAAAAAATATAAAAATAAAGAAGGAGGATATGATATAGATTTATATGACAAAGA
Source organism: Eremoplastron rostratum (assembly GCA_023805755.1). Taxonomy (NCBI): domain Eukaryota; phylum Ciliophora; class Litostomatea; order Entodiniomorphida; family Ophryoscolecidae; genus Eremoplastron; species Eremoplastron rostratum. The sequence goes on along the minus strand of JAJJKT010003307.1, from coordinate 8,668 downwards.
AGGGAAAATAATTACTGATTTAAAGAAATATAAACTTGAACAAGAAAAGAAGCATCCTACTTTATATGATAAACATGGTAATAGAATTAGAAACTTAGAAAAATATAGAACCAGAGATGGATACTATAGTAATTTATATGATAAAGATAGAAAAGAAATTATAGATTTACAAAAATATAAAAATGAAGCTGGTGATTTTGATATTGATATATATGATAAAAATAGGAGAAAAATTACTGATTTAAAGAAATATAAAAATAAAGATGGTGAATATGATATTGAATTATATGATAAAGAAGGAAGAAGATTATTAGATTTAGCAAAATATAAATCAAAAGAGAAAAAAGGAAAAAGAAGAAGGCTAAAAGAAGAAGATATTAGTTCAGAAGCAGAATATTCAGGAATATATGATGAAAATGGAAATCCTATAACTAATTTAGAAAAATATAAAAATGAAGCAGGAGATTATATTATTGATTTATATGATAAAGATAGAAATAGAATTACTGATTTAAAGAAATATAAAAAAAGAGAAAAGAAACGTCGTATTGATTTATACGATAAAGATAGAAATAGAATCACTGATTTAAGGAAATATAAAAATGAAGATGGTGATTATGATATAGATCTATATGATAGAGATAATAATCAAGTAATTGATTTACAAAAATATAAAAATAAAGAAAGATTTTCTATTGATTTATATGATAAAAACAGAAAAAGAATTACAGATATAGAAAAATATAGAAATAAAGATGGTGGTTATGATATTGATGTATATGATAAAAATAGAAAGAAAATAACTAATTTAGAAAGATATAGAAAAAATAGTGACGAAATTGATTTTTATGATAAAGAAGGAAATATAATTACAGATTTGAAGAAATATAAAAAAGAAGATGGAACTTATGATAAAGATTTATATGATAAAGATGGAAGAAGAATAATTGATTTAAAAAAATACGAAAAGAAAAAAGGAATAAAACCAACAAAATTTTATGATAAAGACAGAAGAAGAATTGTTGATTTAGCAAAATATAAACAGAAAGATAATTATGAAGAAGAATTATATGATAAATATGGAAAAAGAATAAGAAATTTAGCAAAATATAAAAATGAGGCTGGTGATTATGATATTGATTTATATGATAAAAAGGGAAGAAGATTAATAGATTTAAAAAAATACAAAAATGAAGACGGTGATTACAATATAGATTTATATGACAAAGAAGGTAATCGAATAACTGATTTCAAAAAATATGAAAAGAAAGAGCCTAAAGAATTATATGACAAAAAAGGAAGGAAATTAATAAATTTAGAGAAATATAGAAATGAAAAAGGAGATTATGATATAGATTTATATGATAATAATGGAAAAAGAATTACTAATCTTAAAAAATATATAAATAAAGAAGGTGATTTCACAATACCTGTATATGATAAAGATAAAAATATTGTAATAAATTTAGAAAAATATAAAAACGAAAAAGGTGATTATGATATTGATTTATATGATAAAAATAGAAATAGAATTACAGATTTAAAGAAATATGAAAAATCATCTGAAGAAGAAGAGGAAGAGGGGGAAGAAGAGGAAGATGAAGAAGAACCTATTGAAGTATATGATAAAAATAGAAATAGAATTACTAATTTAGAAAAACATAGAAATAAAGATGGTGGATATGATATAGATTTATATGATAAATATGGAAAAATAATTACTGATTTAAAAAAATATAAAAAAGAACAACAATTACCAGAAGAAATATATGATAAAAGAGGAAGAAAATTAATAGATTTGAATAAATATATAAAAAAAGATGGAAATTATGATATAGATTTATATAATAAAAGTGGAAAAAGAATTACTGATCTAAAGAAATATATTAATAAAGATGGTGATTTTACAATACCTGTATATGATAAAGATAAAAATATTGTAATTAATTTAGAAAAATATAAAAACGAAAAAGGTGATTATGATATAGATTTATATGATAAAAAAGGAAAAAGAATTACAGATTTAAAGAAATATAAAAGAAAAGAAAAAAAGAAAAAGAAAAAGCCTATTGAAGTATATGATAAAGAAGGAAATATAATTACTGATTTAGAAAAATATAAAAATGAAGAAGGAGAATATGATATAGATTTATATGATAAAGAAAGAAATAGAATTACTGATCTTAAAAAATATTTAAAAGAAAAAGAAGAGGAAGAAGAATATCCTGAAGAAATATATGATGAAGAAGGAAGAAGGTTAATAAATTTAAAGAAATATATAAATAAAGATGGAGACATTGATATTAATTTATATGATAACAGAGGAAGAAGAATTAATAATATAAAAAAATATATAAATAAAGAAGGTGATTTCACTACTCCTGTATATGATAAAGATAAAAATATTGTAATTAATTTAGAAAAATATAAAAATGAAAAAGGTGATTATGATATTGAAGCATTTGATAAATATGGAAATAGAATAGATTTGAAAAAATATGAAAGAAAAGAAGAAGAAGAAAAAAAAGAATATCCTATTGATTTATATGATAAAAATGGTAGAATTATTACTAATTTAGAAAAATATAGAAATAAAGATGGAGAATTGGATATTGATTTATATGATGAAGACAAAAGAAAAGTTGTAGACCTAAAAAAATATACAAATAATGATGGAGACATAACCATAAATGTATATGATAAAGAAGGAAAATTAATAAGAAACTTGGAGAAATATAAAAATGACGAAGGTGATTATGATATAGATTTATATGATAAAGCCGGAAGAAGATTACTTGACTTAAAGAAATATAAGAAAAAAGAAAAACCAAAAGAAGAATATGATCATTCAGAAGAATCAGAAGAATCATTAGAAAAAAGAGGTGTAAGAATATTAGATTTAGAGGAATATAAAAATGAAGATGGAGATTATGATATAGATTTATATGATAAAAATGGAAGAATAATTACAAATATTAAGAAATATGTAAATAAAGAAGGAGAAATAACTACTCCTATATTTGATAAAGAAGGAAGAATAATAATTGATTTGCAAAAATATAAATCTAAAGATGGTGATTATGTTGGATTATATGACAAATATGGAAACAAAATCACTAACTTAGAAAAATATAGAAACAAAGAAGGAGATTTTGAAGTTGATTTATATGATAAAAACAGAAGGAGAATTGCTGACCTACAAAAATATAAGTCCAAAGAAACTAAACCTATTATTGATTTATATGATAACGATGGAAAAAGAATTACTGATTTACAAAAATATAAATCAAAAGATGGTAAATATCAAAATTTGAAAGATAAAGATGGAAGAAAAGTTATCGATTTACAAATATATAAAAATAGAGATGGAGATATTACAATTGATGTTTATGATAAAGATGGAAAAATAATTACTAATTTAGAAAAATATAGGAATAATGAAGATGATTATGATATTGACTTATACGATAAAAATGGTAATAGATTAATTGATTTAAAGAAATATGAAAAAAAAGAAAAAGAAGAAGAGGAAAAAGAATATCCTATTAATTTATATGATAAAAATGGTAGAATTATTACTAATTTGGAAAAATATAGAAATAAAGATGGAGAATATGATATTGATTTATATGATGAAGACAAAAGAAAAGTTTTAGATCTTCGAAAATATAAAAATGAAGATGGAGAGATAACTATTAATGTATATGATAAAATTGGAAATAGAATTACAGATTTAAAGAAATATACAAATGAGGAAGGTGATTATGATATCGATTTATATGATAAAGGAGGTAGAAGATTAATAGATTTACAAAAATATACCTCTAAGGAGAAGAAAGAATTTTATGATAAAAATGGAAAAAGAATTACTAATTTACAAAAATATAAAAATGATGAAGGAGAGATAACAATTCCTGTTTATGATAAAAAAGGACAAAGAATAATTGATTTAAGTAAAAATGTAGATAAAGTTGATATATATGATAAAAACAGAAATAAAATAAATAATTTAGAAATTTATAAAAATGAAGATGGTGAAATAACTATTGATTTATATGATGAAGATGGAAGAAAAATTATAGATTTGAAAAAATATAAAAAAGAAGAAGAAATTCCTATTGAAGTATATGATAAAAACAGAAATAGAATTACTGATTTAGAAAAACATAGAAAAAAAGATGGTGGATATGATATTGATTTATATGATAAATTTGGAAAAATAATTACTGATTTAAAGAAATATATAAAAGAAAAAGAAGAAGAAGAAGAGGAATATCCTGAAGAATTATTTGATAAGGAAGGAAGGAGATTTATAGATTTAGAGAAGTATAAAAATGAAGATGGAGATTATGATATAGATTTATATGAAAAAAATGGAAAAAGAATTACAAATCTTAAGAAATATATCAATAAAGATGGAGATTTCACAATACCTGTTTATGATAAAGATAAAAATGTAGTAATTAATATTGCTAAATATATAAAAGAAGATGGAAATTATGATATTGATTTATATGATAAAAATGGAAATAAAATAACAGACTTGAAAAAGTATGAAAAGAAAGAAGAAGACAAGCCTATAGAAGTATACGATAAAAACAGAAATAGAATTACTGATTTAGAAAAACATAGAAATAAAGATGGTGGATATGATATTGATTTATATGATAGAGATGGAAAAATAATTACTGATTTAAAGAAATATATAAGAGAACAAAAATATCCTGAAGAAATATATGATAAAAGAGGAAGAAGATTAATTAATTTAAAGAAATATCAAAGAGAAGATGGAAATTATGATATAGATTTATATGATACAAACGGAAAAAGAATTACCAATCTTAAAAAATATATAAATAAAGATGGAGATTTTACAATTCCTGTTTATGATAAAGATAAAAAATTTGTAATTAATTTAGAAAAATACAAAAACGAAAAAGGTGACTATGATATTGAAGCATTTGATAAGAATGGAAATAGAATAGATTTGAAAAAATATGAAAGAAAAGAAGAAGAGCCTATTCAATTATATGATAAACATGGTAAAAGAATCACTAATTTAAAAAAATATGAAAATGATGATGGTGAATTGGTAATTGATGTTTATGATAAAGAAGGAAAAATAATTACTGATTTAGAGAAATACAAAAAGGAGGAAGAGCCTGAAATAATAAGATATAAAACAAAAGATGGAGATTATGCCACAGACGTATATGATAAAAATGGAAAAAGAATTACTAATTTGGCTAAATATAAAAATAATGAAGGTGGTTATAAAATACCTATCTATGATATTCATAGAAATAATATAACTTCAATTGAAAGATTATCTCCAGAAACCAATGAATATCAACCTGTTTCTATATCCCGTTACAATATTAATCCAAAAGACAAAAATAAAGACTTAAATAAATTATCCCAGCAAGGTGAAAATTATATTCCTTCATATGTAAAGAATAAAGAAGAATCACAAATTAAACCGATTACATTAATAGGAAAAAAAACTCAAATTGGAAAATTATTAGAAGAATATAATTTCTTAAGACAAAATAATTTCTCATTAAATAATTTGAAAGAAGAAGATAAAAATATTCCATTTGACAAAAAAAAAGCTTTATTACTAGATTTATTAAATGTTAAAGAACAAAAAACAAAAATGCTTTTATGGAAATATTTCTGTATATGGCGTGGAAACATCTTAGATCAATATAGGGATCTCGGCGATTTATTAAAGTTTGTAAGAGGGGAATCCCTATCTAATTTAAATGGTAATTTCATTGAAAGTTTGAAAAATATTAAAAATCCTAGATTATATTCTATTGCTTTAAGAAAGTTTGTCATGAATTTATTCCATAAAAATATTGACTTATTAAGAGATGCATTTAATAAATGGAAGAAAATTGTCAATAAAGAAAAAATGACATTTTTAAAATCAAAATTCTTTTATTCTTTATGTAAGAAAAATGATAAGAAAAATAAAGAACAAGATGACGGTGTCTCAGAAGCTATTAATAATGCCGATAATTTGAGAAAAAATAAAGTATTAAATTTCGGAAAAGAGTATCCCGACGAAATTAAAAATTTGTTAAGTTTATATTTCAACAAATGGAGAGGTGGCCAAAATTTGAGAACTAAATTTTTCTTTGGAAAGAAAATTGTTTCCTTACCTGGTGATCTTCAAAAATTCGTATTTAAAAAAGATAAAGTTTCCGAAAACTTTATAAGAGCTTTACTTGAGAATATTCCAGAAGAAGAAAAAGAGAATCTTGATGTTAATAAATGGATAAAACATCCTTTAAGAAGAGCATTAATTATAAGATATAGAAGGGAAAGAATGATTATTTTCAGATATTTATTAAAATGGTACCATAAAGTAAGATTAATGTTAGCCATAGGCCATTTAGAACGAATAGTTGAAGGAAAGCAAAACTTAACTCGCTTATTAAGACTAAAACCTTCAAAAATATTATATAAAAAAATGAAATTGATGAATCCCAAATTTTATAAGGCCAAAGGAGAAAAATTGGTTAAAATATTATTAAATATTGCAAAATATAATCCTTTCAAAACTTTATTAGATAATATGAAATTAATGAATAGAGTAAATAAATTAAGAAATACTCAACCAAAAGTACATAAAATAGTATCTGATTATCTTTTAAAAAGATATTTGGATTTATGGAGAAATAACGTAGAAGAGATGAAAGAACAAAAAATAAAATTACTTTTAACTTATGTGAAAAAAAAGATAAAAGATGAAGGAATAATTAGCCAAAGAAGAAAGAATGAATTATTAAAAAGAATATTAAATAATTTATTAAAAAGAGATATGAATAAATTATTATTGGCTTTAAAAGTATGGAATAAAATAGCAAATATTGTAAAAGATGAAAAAAAACGAATAATAAGAGAAACTGAAAATGGTATTATTACCACTATTAATGGAAAAGAAAAAATAATTGATGGAAATGATTTCAGAGAAGGTGGAGGAGTAAATATTAAATTAGTGAAAAATAAAGATGGAGTATTTACTATAGAAGATATTGTTAATACTACTTTAACTGAAAATGAAAGGCAAGAAATTTTACAAAAAAAATTACCGGCTACAATTGGATTAATAGATGATAAAAAGAGGGCATTATTGAAAATTAAATTATATCAATGGAAAAACAATGCAAGGAAAATTACTATCAATGATAGTGCAACTAAAATACAAAGGTTTATTAAAGAAACATTTGGAAATTATTTCTTAAGAAAAAAATCAAACTTCTTTATTAATTTAGCAAAAAAATATTTCCAAAATATGCTTTTAAATGCTGCTAAAATGAATATTTTAAACAATACTTTAAAAAGAATAATATATATAAAATTATTTGATAAATTAGATAAAATAAGAAATAATAAAATTTCATTAGCTTCCTTATATGAGCATTTATCTAATGCAAATATTAATTTGAAAGAACAAAATAAAAAAAATCTTATTAAAAAAATACTAAAATTATATACTTATGTCGTTTTAAAGAATTTATTTGATAAAATAAAAAAATCATATAAAAATAAAACAAAAGATTCATTAAAAGAATTTTGGTCAAAATTAAAAGTATCATTACTTAAAAAAGCTGAGTATTCATATGGAAACCAATTATCAAATGAAAATAGATCATTTTCAAAAAAATTAAGTTTTTCTTCAAAAAAATCATTAGGTTCCTTAAAATCTAATATAAATAATTCAATTCCCTATATTTCATTGGTTCCTTATTTAATAAAATATTTAGAAGGAAAAATAAGAGAAAGAAAGGATATATTTTATCAAAAATTCAAATTAGATAATAGAAATAAAAAATTATGTTCAGCTTTAGAAAAATATATAAATAAAAATATATATCCAGATAAAGAAGATTTCTTCTATAATATAAAAAAATCGGCCACTTCGGGCGAAAATCAAAAAAAATTATTTACTTTGTTGAGAAGAAAAATAATCAAAAAATTATTTGAGAGAATAGAAGAACCATCAAGATTAATGAAATTGATATATTTAATTAAAATAAGTATTGTGAACAAAGAAATTGCCGAAAAAAGATGGATTAGAGTATTAATAAGAAAATGGAGATTTATTTCATTTAGTAAAAATATTTCAAAGAAAAAAATGGCTTTCTTATATAAACATTTACATGTAAATTATTTGGAAATGGTTAATGATGTATTTGGTGAAGAAGAACAAGCTAATCCTAGTGTAATAAAAGAATTTGAAAGATTCGGAGCTAATGTCGGTATGTGGGAAAATGAACATCCTGGATTTGTAGAAGAAAGCAATTTCTGTAAAAATGTCCAAAAAAGATTATCATTCCACGCCCCTGGGGGAATACTTCCAAAACCAGAAATAAAAGAAGTAAAAGAAGTTAAAGAAGAAGAAGTTTTAGAAAAAAAAGTAATTAAAGAAATTAATAAAGAAAAAACTGATGATAAGAAAGAAGATTTAAAAGAAGGAGACAAAGAAGAAAAAGGAAAGGGAAAAAGAACTACTCATAAAAAATATTATAGAAAAAGTGTTTAAAAATTCCAATATTTATTTAATTATATTTTTAAGAAGTTAAAATAAATTTTAAATTATAGTTAAAATAGTAAAAAATATGATTAAATCAAATTATTTATGGGGATTGGGGATTGG